>ML807711.1:57923-89696 GCA_009831015.1 Picea engelmannii | reverse complement strand
CCATACATCCAACTCTTTCATACAAACAAACTTAACACTTCTTGATTTTTTTTTTTTTTATATCTCCTATGAAATTGTTGTTTACTTATATATCTTTTGCACTTTGCTATGTTTTTGTAATAATGTGCACAATCATATTAATTACCACTTTTTTATATTTTGGTGTACTTTCATATGGTGTATAATATTAGCAATATAACATATATATTCATTATGGCATAAACTTAATACTAACTTTTAATATCGAATGCTTGTTTTGTTTTCATGGTTTTGTTTTCATGGCACTAAGTTGATGATGATGTAGATTATGTTGAGTCTAGTTTAGAAATAGGAAATGATGATGATGAACATGCTGGTGGTGATGATGTAGATTATGTTGAGTTTAGTTTAGAAATAGGAAATGATGATGGACATGCTGTTGGTGGTGATGTTGTTTATGAGGAAATTTATGATCAATATGTTCCCATGTGATTGGGGATGTCTCATATTTTATATGATCATTTACATGATTATTGTGTTTTGGATATATTAACTTGTTTCATGGAGACATTTATCATTTTGATTTTTTATATATATATGAAAATCATAAAACCTTTTTTTTATAATTCTTATTATATTGGTATTTTAATGACTTGTTAATCTTGTCTATGACATGATGATATAATTATATTTTCACTTGTTTAATTAAAGATGATGACGATGTTATCATGGTTACCTTGTTTACATATATTAGAAGATGATGTTTTTTTTTTTTTAATGATAATGTACTATATATGTTGATATTGTTATAAAATCACCAAGTTTATGACATATAAGGTTGTTCAAATGGATGTACATTTTATTTTAATTTCGATGGATGTTGTCTACTTCCCTTAAATTTGTTAATAAATGTTATGCTATAAATTTGAATTACGATATTTGTTTTATATATATATATATATATATATATATATATATATATATATATATATATAAATAAATAAATAAATAAATAAGAACTCAATCTAACTTAATTTAAATTAATAAAATAAATATAATAAATACAATATTAACATGGAATATAAACATATTCTCATATGGAAGATAAACCCATTATTAAAAGAGAAGTTGTAAAGAAAGAAAAACCTGGTAGTAAATAAGACATTGTAGTGGATGCAAATATTGGTGGTAAAGTGGAAGTAAATCTCGGTGCTAAAATATAAGAAACAATTGAAGTTAAAGTAGAAGCAAATATTGGTGCTACAATCGAATAAAAATTTGATACTAAAGTCGAAACAATAATTAGTGCTAATGTGGAAGAAAATATTGGTTCTAAAATGGAAAAAAACTTGGCACTAAAGTGGAAGCCAAATGTGGGAGAAAATCTTAGTGCAAAAATGGAAGAAAAACTTGGTTCTAAAGTGGAAGCAAAGCTTAATGCGAAAATGGAAGAAAATATTAGTGCTAAGGTGGAATCTATACTGGAAGTAAAATGCAATGCCACTATGGAAGTTATAGTGGAACTAAAATGTAGTGCCACTATGGAAGCTATAGTGGAAGTAAAACACAGTGCAACAATGGAAGCTATAGTGGAAGCAAAAGTCTATGCTATGGTAGAAATTAAAGTGGAAGAAAAATATTAGAAGCTAAATTCAATGCAACCACTATTGTAATGTTTGGAACTAAAACACATGCAAAATTCTAAGTCGATGCTAAAATCAACACAAAACTAGATGTAAAATCTAGCGAAACAAAAAAAAAGGTGCTAAACTCAAAGATAAAGTCAATGCTAAAATCGATGCACAATTGAAATGTCAAATTGTGTCAAATTTAGCATCAGGTAATCATGCCAAGTTGAAAAAAGCATGCCCCTATTTGGCACTAAAATAGATGCTAATGGTT
The DNA here is from genome assembly GCA_009831015.1 of Picea engelmannii. Lineage (NCBI taxonomy): Eukaryota > Viridiplantae > Streptophyta > Pinopsida > Pinales > Pinaceae > Picea > Picea engelmannii. The sequence continues at coordinate 87,815 of ML807711.1, read as the reverse complement.
TGTTTGTTTGTTTTTATTGAACTCTTTATATTTTATTATGTTTTTCTATAGTGGGGATGATGAGGGTTTAAAGGATGAAGAGGGCAATAACAACAATTCAATCATTTTGTTTTGTCAAATTCAATTATTTTCCTTATGTGTACATTTTGTTTCTTGCAATATTGTATACAAAGTTGACATTTCCTTTGTGTGATAGTATACCACTTCTTTACATGTAGATAAAATTACCTAGTTATTTTAAGATTTAATTTAAAATGTTATATATACAATTTTTTCCTTCCATGGTGTGAAATTGATTGAATGCTAGTGTGATAAATTTTCATAATTTCATGTTTGGATACATGGTTTTTTGTTCTAGTCATGGTGTGAAAATAATAGAATGGTAGCGGGATACTGTGTTTACATATACATGATTTTTTCTCTTGTGATTACTGCATTGTGAAATGAAATTATACTAGTTATCAATCTAATCAATATATTAATATTAAAAAACAGTGATTAAAAAATTTGATTAAATCAATAACAATAAGTAAATAGTAAGGAATAATATTAATATAAATAATCTAATAATTAATTAATTAAATTAATATAAATAATCTCATAACATAATCAAATTAATAAAAATAATCTAATAAATAATTAAACAATCAATAATAAATAAATTAATCAAACTAATAAAATCATTGATAATACAATTTTGATACAAATGATGTAATTGTGATGTCAAAATGATTTCAATATGATACAATAGTAATGCTAAATAAATAATTGTGTCACAAAAATGACACTAAAATGATGCATAAACAAACTAATATGATGTTGCTTGAGATTTCTGGAGCTTTGACCTTAACTCCATCAACATTCCTTTCATTCCCTTCCAAAAACCTCCATCACCCTCCTCCTTTTCTTATACCTTAGTAGTTATAAATTTATCTTCTTTAGATCTTTGATCTTCCTTCCATCCATCTTCTAGAAAAGGATTCAACTTTGCCCTTGCCCCTCATCAGATTCTCGTGGAAGATATTATTTTCTCTATTGGATCCATTACACATCATCTTCCGACACATGAAGCTAGAGAAATTAGACAAGAGTGTGGTAGAATTTTTCATCTCATCTCTCCAAACCTCATAAACCAAACTTATCAAAAGAAGAATTTCAATCAATTTCTCAACTTAATAATAACCAAAATATTATTATTTTAAAAGCCGATAAATGTAATTCTATGGTAATTATTACTACCTCTTACTATGAATCTAAACTTCAATACCCCCTTTCATCTTCATCTTATAAACCTCTCTCTAACAAACACAGTCAATGCCATAACTAGATTAGTTACCAAAGCCATGAAATTCATCCTTGGACCCTTCCATTCATAATCGTTTTATTTTGCATAACCCTAAAACCCCTAGGATATATGGGAAACCTAAAATTCATAAAAAAACATTCATCTCTCTTAGGCTGATTGTAAGCACTATAGGAGATCCTACTCATGCCCTAGCTCCCTTACTTGATGATAAACTTCAATATTTTATTAGAAAAAATCCCTCATTTATTAAATATTCCTCTGATTTTTTTCAAAAAAATCATCATCTCCACCTAGATGAACAAGACATCATGGTTAGTTTTGATGTTCTATCCTTATTTTCCAAAATACAAATTATATAAACCCTTGAGCTTATCTCCAAACCGATGGACCCTGGAACCATAAACCTTATTAAAATTTGTCTCGTCTTGATTTTCTTCACCTTTAAAGGGATATGTGATGAAAAAATAGAAGGTATGACACGAAATCGCAACCCTCGCGATTCAAATCGCTCTCCCTAGGAACTTCTTCATCTCACAGCCCGAAGAGTCAAAGACTCTTTCAACTCCTCCCGGGAGCTCTCACTACCCACAGCTATCCTTCGTCGATCCCTTCTTCTTCTCTCGGGAGATCGGGACTCGCGGTGTCGCGAAACGCGTCCACAAACCTGTGCTTCTCGAAACTCCGAACTCCGAGCTCCGATGGTCAACGGTCAACGCCTTCACTCATCGGGGATTTCCCTATCGGGAAATCACCACTCCCGATATTAACGTGCTGAACCTTCAACTCCCGAGTGCCGATGTACCGATCCCCGATACAACGCCACCTGTACTCCACTATCTTTCGGGGCCCCACTCTGCCATGTCACCTTCGGGATTTCATGGATCGCAAATCCACGACCGAAAGTTTCCTTGCTGCTGGAAACTCCGAATACCAAACCCCGATTCTCCGCCTCCTCGGGATCGTGCGCCACGTGTTCCTGCTCTGATCAACGGCTCCCGTTAAATCGGGAAATCGCGACTCCCGTTTTCGACGTGCATGCAACTTGCCTCGTCAAACGCCGATCGTCGAACCCCGACGGACGTTGGTTCTTCCCTCCCGCGCCAAGGATTAAACCCCGCGCAACTTATCCACGATCTGACGGTCTGCGAATCTCCGTGATTCTCCACGACGATCTCAAGTCGTCGATTCTCTTCCTCTTGAAGATTCCTTCGCTCCGAAGCTTTTCCTGCTCAAACTTCTCCAGGTCCTTTTTCTCGGAAGTCACAAGGGACTATTCCTCCTGAGCTTCACCAACTCTGATTCTTCAAAGACTTCTGCGTAAGCTACTTACGCTTCGACCTTCAACCACTCTCAAGTGTTGAAGTCACTTAGACTATGTGCACTCACAGCCACAGTAGTCTCCGTCAACCTATGCTCAGACTCACCGCTGAGACTTCAATCTAACCTGCACTTCACCTGCACAGTTCGAATAACCCAACACAATTTTGGTAGAGGAGGATAAGAGTTTAACTGTAGAGCCCCCTCAACGCACTCTATGCGGAGGAATTCGACTGCACTCTATGCAGGAATCTCCTGGCTCAAACAGAGAAACAATTTGAAACTTATTCTCGCCTCTCTCCCAAATTTCTAATCTGCCATGAAATTACATATGCAGCATATACAATGAAATCATAACAAGAAGCAAGTAAGCAACAACATAATATCAACAACACACAGAGAATAATCACAGCCATGGAATTGAATTAAAGCTTTCCTATTAATTCAATATCTGTACATGGGGATTATTCACTAGTTCTCTGCTTTTCTCTCTCCTTGCTCCTGAATGCTAATGCTGAATAATAATACAATGATACAAAGGAGGGTGCCTATATTCCGTTTTCCCTCTCGAAAGAAAAACTGTCTAATCTAGACTTAATTAATTTATCTACTTGCATTAAATCTAATAAATGCCTCAGCTACCTAAGGACGATAGCTTATCTTCTCAAGGTCCGTTACAATGTACAAGTGCGCTTCATTATACCAATGAATTAATGTTTGGCGCACCAAATATCAAAATATTTCAAAGTTTGAATGTCGATGCTCCCCAACTGTCTTTTCTTTGCTCCACGCGCTGGCTCACTTGATGAGGTGTGGATGCTCCTGCATCATACTCCTCGGCTCAAAAGATTTCATGGGCTCCTGTCCATGAGCTCCTGCACGGTGTGACCATGCTTATGTATGACTGCCTCTGTCTCCCAGCTAGCATCCTCCACTGGGTGGTTCTTCCATTTCACCAGGTATTCAAAATACTGCTTCCGCCTGGTCTTCGTTCCTGCTCGCTTATCCAGTATGCACTCCATCTGCGGTTTCTGTGCAACTGGTAATTGTTTCTGCCACTGGATCACTGGTTCCTCAGTTCCAGTGTCTGCTTCATCAGCCCTGTATGGCTATAAATCTGAAATATTGAAAATCGGAGATATCCCGATGCCCTCTGGCAACTCAAGCTCATATGCGTTCTCTCCGAACTTTCTCAGGACTTTGCATGGCCTGATTTTCTTCATCTTGAGCTTGTTATATGTTCCCCTTGGGAACCTTTCCTTTCTCAAGTGCACCAGAACCATGTCACCAACTTCAAACTGAAGTTGTCTCTTCCCCTGATCGGCTTTGTGCTTATACTCCTGATTTGACTTCTGCAGTCGTTGCTTCACCTGTGTGTGAAGTTCCTGCATTGCCTCAGCGAATCTTTATGCACTCGCGCTGCTAGTTTCAGCCTGTTCTGACTCCCTGAGCTCAGAAACCCCTCTCGGTTGTGTCCCATACAAAATTTGGAACAGGCTCTTACCTGTACTCTGATTCACCGAATCATTGTACGCGAATTCTACCTGTGGTAATATCTGGTCCCAACTGCTATGGTGCTCTGTCACCAAGCTTCTTAATAAATCGCCCAAACTTCTATTTACCACCTTGGTCTGCCCATCTGTCTGCGGATGGTAAGCAGAACTGAATGCTAAGTCAGTCCCCAGCTTCTTCCATAGCGTCCTCCAAAAATGACCTATGAACTTTGTATCCTGATCCGAGACTATGCTTCTCGGCAATCCATGCAATCGCACAATCTCTTTGAAAAACAAATTTGCGATGTGCGTCGCATCGCTGGTCTTATGACACGGAATAAAATGTGCCATCTTCGAAAACCTGTCCACCACTACAAAAATGGAATCCACTCCCCTCTGGGTTCTTGGCAATCCCAGAAAAAAATCCATACTGATGGCTTCCCATGGCCTTTCAGGTATGGGCAATGGCTGATAGAACCCTGTGTTCTGTCTTCGGCCCTTTGCATGTTGACATATCCTGCATCTGTCAACGAACCTCTTGACATCAGTGCGCATCCCTGGCCAGTAGTACAATTCGCTCAGCTTGGCGAATGTTTTGTCATGTCCAAAATGACCTGCTAGTCCTCCGCTGTGTTTTTCTTTTACCAAATTCTCCCTCATGGAGAAATTTGGGATGCACAGTTGATTGCCCCGAAACAACAATCCATCCTGGATCATAAAATCAATCCACGGAGTCCGATCCCTGAGAACTGGGTTCTCAGCTGCTTCGTAAGTTTCTCCGAAATCAGCATCACCTGTATACATGTCTTTTAGATTTTCAAAACCCAGCGTTTTGACTCTGAACTCCTGCAGCAACAAGCATTTTCTGTTCAAGGCATCAGCCACCTTGTTCGCAGTTCCTGAAATGTGCTTGATCACAAACGTGAAATTTTGCATATACTCTACCCATTTCGCATGCTTCTGGTTCAACTTCTCCTGTTGACTCACGAACTGCAATGCGTGATTATCGTTGTACAAAACAAATTCTTTGGGTATCAAATAATGCCTCCACTTTTTCAATGCCTGTATGATGGCATAGAACTCTTTATCGTACGTGGAGTATTTCAGCTTTGCATCATCCAGCTTCTCGCTGTAATATGCAACAGGTCTGTCATCCTGACTCAGGACCCCTCCAACAGCATACCCACTAGCATCACATTTCACCTGAAATGTTTTCTGAAAGTCAGGCAACACCAGAATCGGTTGCTCTGTCATCTTTCGCTTCAATAGATTGAAGCTTCTTTCAGCCTCGGCTGTCCAATGAAAAACCTTATGCCACTTCTTCACAGTGTCCATCATTGCGGCACTAATTCCACTGAAGTTCCGAATGAACTTTTGGTAGAAACTAGCTAAACCATGAAAGCTCCTTACCTCAAAAACATTTCTCGGAGATGACCAATTCCTGATCACTTCTACCTTCTCAGGATCCATCTTCAATTCATTTGCCGAGATTACAAAAGCCAAATAAATGAGTTCTGTCTTCATGAACGAACATTTCTTCAAATTGATCAGCAACTTCTCCTGCTGTAGCCTTCTCATCACAATGGCTAAATGCCTCATGTGTTCAGCCTTGGTCTTGCTGAAAATCAATATGTCGTCCAAGTACACGACCACAAATTTGCCAATGAATTCCCGCAGGACTTCATTCATCAGCCTCATAAATGTGCTTGGCATGTTTTTCAACCCAAACGACATGACCAACCATTCGTACAAACCCTCATTTGTCTTGAATGTTGTCTTCCACTCATCACCCTCTCTCATTCGGATCTGATGATATCCGCTCTTGAGATCAATTTTTGAAAAATAATTTGCCCCACTTAGGCAATCCATCAAGTCATCCATTCTCGGCAGTGGAAATCTGTACCTGATGGTGATTTTGTTTATCGCCCTGGAGTCTGTACACATTCTCCAGCCTCCATCCTTATTTGGACTTAGTACTGTTGGCACAACACATGGACTAAGACTCTCTCTGACCAGTCCCTTATCCTACAGATCCTGTGCCTGCCTTTTGACTTCCTCATTCTCTTGAGGTGTCAATCTGTACGCGGCCTTGTTCGACAAATTTGCTCCGGGTATGAGGTCGATGTGATGACTCACACTCCGCATCGGTGGCAACGAACGAGGTAGTTCATCCACGATGATATCAACGAACTCTCCCAACAGTTCCTGAATCTCCTCTGGAAAGTTGTCCACTCTTATGTTTGTCAGGAAGATTCTCGGCTTCCTGACAACAAAGAATTGTGGATCTTCATTCTTCTCTAGCTCTGTGAGAAGTTCCTTCCCACTCATGAGAAGTATCGTACTGTTCACTTCCGCTTTAACCACCTTATCTTTTATGGGGAGCAATGTATGTGACCTCCCATCCTTCTCCAAGGTGTAGGTGTTCATCCTTCCATCATGCACAACATTCCTATCAAACTGCCATGGTCTACCCAATAATACATGGCAGACATCCATGGGAATAACATCACACAGAATTTTATCTCTATATTCATCCATTTTAAATTCAACTAAGCATTGTTTTGTGACACTTACCCGGTGTCCTTTCTGCAGCCATGATACTTTGTATGGACTCGGGTGCTTAGTTGTTGTCAGCTCCAAATTTTCCACCATCTCGTTTGAAACGAGATTGTCAGTACTGCCACTGTCCACTATGACCTTGCACTTCCAGCCCTTGGTCTTGCACGTGGTCCTGAACAGTCGACATCTTTGCGCTGTGTCCTCCACCTCTTTCTCGGGTTTCAACAGAACTTTGTGCACTGTCAGTGACTTCCCACTTCCAGTGTCTTCATCCTCCACGTCACGCCTCTGCGCCTCTGTGATGTGAGCTTCACTTCTGTCCGGCTTCCTGTCTGGATAGTCAACGGATTTATGTCCATCCTTCCCACATGTAAAACATGTGATAATTCCTCCACGGCCTCTTCCTCTACCTTGGGTACGAGGAATAACGTTGGCATCTGCATATCCACCACCCTGCTCTGTATGCTGCCTCCTCGGCTCAACATATTGCTGCCTTTGTTCAATTTGTGGCTGCCTCTGCTGTGAGGTACCACCTCTCTCAACCTTACCCTGGGGTCTCTTCCAATCCTCCTTGGGCTTCTGAAATTTTTCCTGGGCAACCGCTTTGCCTCTGGGCTGGCTCCTGCCTCGCCCTCGCTGTCCCTGCTTTCGGCTCAACTTTTCTTCGGCTTTCAGAGCCATGTGATACTCATCCTCAACTGTTCGGATGGTCAGCATGCTTAGTTCATCCTGAATGTCATACCTTAGACCATTCAGGTATCTTTCCACCTTTTCATCATCGCTCTCTCGATGACCAGCTCGAATGTTGAGCCTGTAAAATTCTTCGGTGTATTCCTTCACTGTCATCAGCTTCTATCTTAGGTTCTGCATGCGCCTGAACATAGTGATCTGGTAGTCTCTCAGAATAAACTTCGCCTTCATCTTGGCGAATCCGATCCCATCTTTTGATCTTTTGTTTGCCTTTGCAGCGCCTATCAGCCTGCAATTCATCCCACCATAAGGCAGTGTGCCCCTTCAACTTTGTGACAGCATGTCTTATCTTCTTGTCCTCTTCGATGTCTTCGTAATCGAAGTAGGTGTCGAGTGCTCGGATCCAATCCAACAACTCTTCTTCATTTAGACTTCCCTCATAAACGGGAATGTCCATCTTTGTCTTCGAGCTCATTCTGGCGATGGCTCTTATCAACCTCTCGGTTGATGCATCCTCTGCTGTGACCTCTTCTGCATCGTGTCCAGCTTCCTCTTCAACTTCAGAATCGCTGAACTCCCCAGCGCCAGCTCCGCGCCTCTGGGTGGTCTCCATCTCTTCGAGTCTCGCCCTGAGATCTCGTATTTGGTGCTCCATCTCTGGGTTCCCTGCCGGCCTACCCCTCCTTCGGGCGTCCCTGTCCTCACAATCAGGTGACTGCCTTTCTCTTCTAGGCGACATGGTGAAATATGCTTCTCCCTGCTACCTGAACAAAGAGAACTCAATCCGGCTCTGATACCACTTGACGCGAAATCGCAACCCTCGCGGTTCAACTCGTTCTCCCCAGGACCTTCTTCATCTCACAGCCCGAAGAGTCAAAGACTCTTTCAACTCCTCCCGGGAGCTATCACTACCCAGAGCTATCCTTCGTCGATCCTCTCTTCTTCTCTTGGGAGATCGGGACTCGCGGTGTCGTGAAACTCATCCACAAACCCGTACTGATAGAAACTCCGAACTCCGAGCTCCGATGGTCAACGGTCAATGCCTTCACTCGTCGGGGATTTCCCTATCAGGAAATCGCCACTCGCGATATCAATGTGCTGAACCTTCAACTCCCGAGTGCCTATGTATCGATCCCCGATACAGCGCCACCTGTACTCCACTATCTTTCGGGGCCCCACTCTGCCACGTTCCACGACCCAGAGTTTCCTTGTTGCTGGAAACCCCGAACGCCGAACCCCGATTCTCCGCCTCCTCGGGATCGTGCGCCACGTGTTCCTGCTCTGATCAACGGATCCCGTTAAATCTGGAAATCGCGACTCGTGTTTTCGACGTGCATGCAACTTTCCTCGTCAAACACTGATCGTCGAACCCCGACGAACGTTGGTTCTTACCTCCCGCGCCAAGGATTAAACCCCGCGCAACTTATCCACGATCTGATGGTCTGTGAATCTCCATGATTCTCCACGACGATATCAAGTCATCGATTCTATTCCTCTTGAAGAGTCCTTCGCTCCGAAGCTTTTCCTACTCAAACTTCTCCTAGGCCTTTTTCCCGAAAGTCACAAGGGACTATTCCTCCTGAGCTTCACCAACTCTGATTCTTCAAAGACTTCTGCGTAAGCTACTTACGCTTCGAACTTCAACCACTCTCAAGTGTTGAAGTCACTTAGACTCTGTGCGTTCACAGCCACAGTGGTCTCCGTCAACCTATGCTCAGACTCGCCGTTGAGACTTCAATCTAACCTACACTTCACCTGCACGGTTCGAATAACCCAACACAATTTCGGTAGAGGAGGATAAGAGTTTAACTGTAGATCCCCCTCAACGCACTCTATGTGGAGGAATTCGACTGCACTCTATGCAGGAATCTCCTGGCTCAAACAGAGAAACAATTTGAAACTTATTCTCGCCTCTCTCCCAGATTTCGAATCTGCCATGAAATTACATATGCAACATATACAATGAAAGCATAACAAGAAGCAAGTAAGCAACAGCATAATATCAACAACACACAGAGAATAATCACAGCCATGGAATTGAATCAAATCTTTCCTATTAATTCAATATCTGTACATGGGGATTCTTCACCAGTTCTCTGCTTTGCTCTCTCCTTGCTCCTGAATGCTAATGCTGAATAATAATACAATGATACAAAGGAGGGTGCCTATATTCCGTTTTCTCTCTCGAAAGCAAAACTGTCTAATCTAGACTTAATTAATTTATCTACTTGCATTAAATCTAATAAATGCCTCAGCTACCTAAGGATGATAGCTTATCTGCTCAAGGTCCGTTACAATGTACAAGTGCGCTTCATTATACCAATGCATTAATGTTTGGCGCACCAAATATCAAAATATTTCAAAGTTTGAATGTCGGCGCTCCCCAGCTGTCGTTTCTTTGCTCCACGCGCTGGCTCGCTTGATGAGGTGTGGATGCTCCTGCATCAAGGTATAACCATGAGGTCCTCCTTATACCCATTTGTTGCCAATATTTTTATGGAAAATTTTAAAACTTTGGCCTTAAACTTCTTTCATCTTAAGCCCAAATGTTGGTTTTTATTTTTTGATGATACCTTTGTTGTTTGACCTCATGGAAGTCCTTTTTTTACCTCTTTCTTTGACTATATTAACAACAATTCACCCCATGTGAAATTTACTATGGAAATACAAAATGAAAAATATCTTCCCTTTTTGGATGTTATCATCACTCGTCTTCCTGATGGCACCCTCACCCACCAAGTTTATAAGAAAAAGACTCACATCGAATGATACCCTCATTCTCATTCTCACCATCACCTTGCCCAAAATTCTGTCACTCTTAAAACTCTTGTTACTCAAGCCATTCAAATTTCTTATCCTCATTTCATTGAGAAATAAAATCCCACCTAACTAAGGCCCTTGTGGCCAATGGTTATTCAACTTCTCAATTTTTTCTCAATCCACCATTCTAAATATAAAAACCTTCATTCCTCTTCCCCATCCTTAGATCTTATTTCTCTTCCCTATATCCAAGGTACCACCAATCATATCTCTAATATTTTGGCCGAAAATAATATTAAAACTCTCTTTAAACCCCATAAAACCTTTAAACAATTATTCATGATAGCTAAGGATAAATTTCATCCCATGCTTGGCCAAGGAGTTTAAAAAAATCCGTGCTCCTATGAAAAATCATACATAGGCCAAACTTGAAGATAATTTAAAACCATATGAAAGGACATATAGCTAACACCTTCCATAGTCACAACTATAAGTTAGCTATCATCGAACACTCCCACAAATCTAAACATCTATTTTTCTTTGACCAAACTAAAATTCTAGCTTCAAAACCTTAATACTCCTCTTCTATCATTCAGGAAGCTTTGGAAATTGAAATACATCCTAATAATTTTAACCCTACAAACATAGCCAATCTTTGAAACCTGATATCCATCATATTGATCATTAATGCTTCTTCTTTAAAAAATATATATTTTATTTTATTTATCTATTTACTATTATTATTATTGTTTTATTTCTTGGTTTAACTTTTATCTTGTATCCCCTGCTCTAATATTATTCTTCCTTCTTATTTTTTACCTTTTTTAGACCTTTACCCATCTCCTCATTTTGAGCCATTTTTTTCATTCCTTGGAAATACACACTTAAAAAATTATATTTCTTAAACTTTACTTTATTCAACATTTTCTTTTAATTTCAATTTTAATGTTAGCATTAAATAGATTTTATTTCCAACTGCTCCTTTAATATATTTAACAAAAGGTTGTAACTCTTCTTTTTTTCCACAATGATTAACTTTACTTTTTAACCCTATAAATAGCCACGCAAGCACTCTTTTCTATCATGATTTCATATTTATTTGTGCTTGATGATGGGTGGAGTGTCAACTTGAATGTTTGTTATTTCAAATGTTTCAAAATTTTATACACAATTTATATCCAGAGAGATCAAGCAACATTATGATTAATTGTGAAAAACTACACACTCATAAACTAATATAGATGCAAACACAATGAAAAATTATCATATTTCAATGTTAAAATGATGCTAATATTATCCAAATTGTCATGTCCCCATCGGATACATGCCCAAATCTTGCAATCGTGCACCTCTTGAGGGTGTGCGACACCGTGACGTTCCTGACATGGCTACTTGTAAACAACAAGGATACTTCATCTGGACTACGACTCTTCACCTAGATCACACCCATACTATGTTCTAGGCTATGGGCGAGTCACACCCCTACTCTAGTGCAACTCACTTGTATACTTAGAAAATCTTGTTAACAATTTAACATTTAGTCATTTAAGCATACATCCATGAACATGTGAAACCAAGAGAAAACTTTCAAAAAAAACAAGAGACACGTAGATATAGTGTGGGAGACACAATACGTTCTTAATACTCGACTAAGTCTTATTATTGTGAAAAAATTACAATATGAGCACTACTGGCTTATTTTACAACTTGGGGAGAGTTCCACAACTTGCCTCACCTCACCAAGACACTCATACATAGATTAATCACACCAAGACTCATCCATTGCAACAAATTTTGTGACTCCTTTGGTGCACCTCAGATGTACAACCACCACAAACTCATTGTCTCTTATATGTTGCAAGACTTCACATAGACCTTCATCTCTATCTCATAGCATGCCTCAGCCAGACTCGTGACAAGACTTCACCAAGCTACAAAGTCATCTCACCTGATGCTAGACTCAACCCAAAGAAGGTCACCCCATCTCTATTCAAAGAATCACCTCAAGGAATCACAAGTCCTCCTATGTGGTGTGAATTGGATCCTTGAGGGAGCTTGCCCCTCCTTGTCCAAATATGTCGCAGACCCTCATAGATGATCTTTTTCTCTTCACTTTCTCTATCCCTTCTTGGTTGTGCACCTTGTTCTCTTATATGGACTCCAAACGTCGCCTTCGTGAGTTATCACATTTGTTTGGTGTGTCATTCCCCTTCATGAACCATCGCTCCCAAACAACCCAACATGCTCCTTCATAGACCTAATGTGCCCAAATTAACCTATGTTCTCATGAACCTTCACCTCCCTTGGGACCAGTGCACCCCAACCTTGGTGTGCTCCTCATGACAACATGCCCTGACCTCTTTGGTGTGCCCCTTCTCTTGGTCACTTTTGTCCCATGTTTTTCCTCATGTTTTGGCAATCCCTTTGGCGTGCTCGCGCACCCAAGGTGCCCACATTCCCAACTAGTGTGAATCTTTGGTACCAAAGAAACCCAAAATTACGTCTCCTTAGGGACTTGGGAGAGGGTTATCATGCCCTAATAGCCAAGTACCTTACATCCTCCCCCACCTCAAGACATTTTTTTCCCTAACAACATCCACAAAATATGTGATCTCCAAGTCTCTACTCGAACTTGTGCTCCCATTGCAACTAAGTTTGTTGGAAACCCCATGTTTTGTGCCAACTGGAAACCCCAAATTTTTCCAAAGTAGAAACCCCAAGTTTCCTTGCGAAGTGGAAACCCCAATTTTCCAAATCGCACTGCAATCATCCACAACATTGTGTAACCATCCACAGTGCCCTCTATGCAAAGTTGTGTGAGACCAATTTTTCCGCTACATTGGAAAGATGACTCCTACCTAAATCTATCTACAATGCCCAAGTTGCCACTATCTCACTACACTGATCACACTCTGTTTTGTTGTTGCTGGCACGTCATGAAAAATGTCTAAGTGTTGAAATATCGTGATCTTGCTGTTGCACCCATATATCAACCAACTTAGCCATGTCTCTACACACTTCATGCCTCAAGTCCTACACTGGTCGGGTGATCAATCCAACCTTCTCGTCCAGTTCTTGAAATGTGCATCTCCATGTCCGAACTTAGTCTTTTTTGTCTGCATCTTTGTCACTCCATCCAAATCCAAAGACTAAGACAAGTATCCACCCTTGTCTTACTGTTCCTGCCATTGTCCAATATTCTTCAAGGGGATCATTTGTAATGTCTGAGTGTTTTCCCTCCAAATTTACTTGTGCATCTATACTCTCGACCTCTTTGTCATGTAATTATTCTTGCCCAAGTTGTGAACTTGTTGAATAGCTATTCCAACCATGACAATCCTTGAGTCTGCACACCCTCATGCACAAAATAGTCACTTCCTTCCACAATTTGTTTCATCCACACACATACTTAGATCAAGGAAAGTTCACCCCTCACCTTGATGCACTATGAAGTCACCCAAAAACAAAGTCATTCATGGAACCTTGTACCTTGACCCCACTGTCCAAATCATGGCATAGTTTTCTAATCCTACACATAGTTCGCATCGCAACCAAGTATGCAAAGAGTCAAGGGAAATATCCATGCATCTCATCTTTGCACATCCAACCAAATCCACACTTGCGACTAAATTTTGCGATGAATTCCACAAGTTTGGATCCCTTGTCCAAATTCTCCCCATATTCATTTGCTTCTTTCGATATGAAACACCCCACCTCTCTATTCCTTGGAATGGTTAGGCTTAGCCCTCAACCGTGCTTCCCAATACTAAAGAAATGCTCATTTCTTTGTAATCTCTTCATGCTACAATCTTCTTGTCCTCACAATCCTCCAAACCAAGGAAAGTCCTCAACTCACCTCCTTCTATCGAGGCACCTCTATGCAACTCAACATTTCCAATGAGTGTGGCCAATGCACCCACATCCCTCAAATGTTTTGGTTGTGGAGCCTAATTATATTCCAGATTTAGAGGTCTTTGTTTTTAGCCATGTTTATACCCCATGAATACTTTACACCCCAAAAGAATGTACACTCTTGCACGCGGGGGAGTGCAGAGGGGGGTTACCCCCTCTAGGAAAAATTTCCTTGTAAAAGTATAATGTAATTTCATTGTAAATCTAGACTGTTCATTATAAGGTCGCAAATCTAATGGTAGAAGTTATGTTAGGGTTTTTTTCCCTAGAAGGAAATCCTCTCTTATGAGGGAAAAGTATTGCGGCCAGGCATGATAGCAAATATTGTATTATGAGATATGATATTGTGAAAGAAAGGAGAGGAAGTTACAAACGGTTTGTTGCAGTTTGTATCCCTTCGATTTCTAGATAATAATAAAGGAAGGACCTGGAAATTTCTTTGGTGGACATAGCCCACACTAGGTGAACCAAGTATATCCATGTCTCTATTGTATTGTGTATCTTCTGTATTTGATTTCCTCATTTGTTTTATTTTATTGCTCCGCGATCCTGTTTTTCTAACAAAATGTCCCAACAAACTATCCAAAGTGCTCCAAGTAGAATAAGTCACCTCAAATAACTTACATGCCTTAGGCACATTTGAACTAGTACTTCTGCTAACCTCAACCAATGACCCTCCTAGATATTTTGAGTCATACCAAAATCATTCACAATTCACCAAGGTGAGCTTTGCCTCGTCCAATGTCCCATACCAAAGGTGAGCAAACAACACCCGAGTCACGTGGTTTGTGTTCTTTCCAATTAGGTTGACTAACAATAATTCTTGGTCGACTTCTCTGTTGAGTCAATCCATCTCCTAGAACAGAACTATCTTGCACCTTCTGCAAGAATCCAAACTCTGGCACTTTCATCACGACTTGTCAAGTCACCACATGAATCAAAAAATATGTCTAAAGCACCAACGCACTAAGGTACCTCATCCAAGAGTTGGGAAAATCCTCAATTCACCTCCACAGTTGCATCCAAATATGCCTAAGTCCCAACCTACTACATGAATTCTTCGAATCTACGACACTTGAACGACCCTCAAGTTTTTCAGTTTTCACGAAGGAAACATATTACACTTGAACTACCAAGTCATCTAACTTCCCTTCGAAGAACTCGCTGCAACACTTAGGAAATGCAAGAACTCAAAACCAACCATACCTTTCCAACATCATTCTTGGCTACACCCTTGGTTCAATTCTATTATAATAGGCATTCACTTTCCCAAGCCATCGACTCTCTACATGAACTCCCTTTAATCACCATCCGCAACTCCAAAATATTGCATAGCACCTTCACTGTGATACAAGGCTAAGTCCATCTGTTCGCTTCAAAAATATATCCAAGTCCCAAACTTCGCATGCAATGGTTGAACTCATCTCCAATGTCTTTCCATCTCCTCAACTTGATTTATTTTTCTTCAAGGTACCATGCACACACTGCCTGATTGCTAATTCATATTGTTGTTAAATAGCTTACGTAGCTCTAAAAAGAGTCACCTCATCTGAAGGCTGCGTTCGAACCTCTCATCCAACAACCCAACTCAACTTATTTGTTGTTCTTGATGATGCATGAAATGAACATGTCATGATGAAAATGTGCCCAACCAACTTCCTTACTGCAAAACTACTCTAGGTTGTATCAATTCGCCCAACTCACCCAAGTGCTTAAACTCATCACAACCTAGAAATGCTCCACTTCCCGATCACTTTTGTGATCACCCACTGCGATAACTCTTTGCGATCAGATCTATGACAAGTCTTGTGAAAAGTCCTATGCTCGTCTACCTTTCATAAGTTCTTCGTTTCACTACAAAATCTGCACCTTGTCTTGTAAGTTGTGCGCACAGGTATAACACTTACTTCCATTGCAAATCAAACTAACTAAGTTTATTCCCAGATTATCTCTACAAAAGGTGAGTCCACCTTACTGAACGATTCACCAAGTCTGCACCAAAACTATCTCTATGATCAAATCTATGACAATTCATGTGATGAGCTCTATGGCCACCCACCTTGCCTAAGTTCTTTGTTTCATCACAAACTATACTCTTGGTATATATAAGGGGTGCACCCAAATCAACCTTCCACCGCACTGTCAATCGTAACCTATGTCGTAAGTCTAATGCAAAGTCTTTGTGATGAACTTGTTCATTCCACCGAACTATTCACCAAATCTATGAACATTCCCACTGAGTTGTCTTTGCAACAAACTATGAAACCAACTACAGCGTGCCTCGACACCACCATTCTGATTATGGTACTAGTTAAGAGACAAATCCACTATGATACCATCTCTATCACAAAGGTGACAAAGTGGTGAAGAGCTCACCAAACTGTCTTCAAATTTCACTTTGATACCCTTTTTCATGTCCCCATAGGATTCCTGTCTGAATCTTGTGATTGTGCACCTCTTGAGGGCATGTGGCACCACGTCAATTCTGATTTGGCTACTTGGAAACACCAAGATACTTTTTCCGAACTACGCCTCTTTACCTAGAGCTTACCCATACTCTATTCTAGGCTACAAGTGATCCACACTCCTACTCTAGTGCAACTCACTTGTATACTTAGATAACCTTGTTAACATCTTAACACTTAGTCATTTAAGCATACATCCATGAACATGCGAAACCAAGAAAACAATTGTGAAAAAAACAAGAGACACATATATAGTGCGGGTGGCTCAAGATATGTCTAATACTTGACTAAGTCTTATTATTGCAAAATAGTTACAATATGAGCACTAACATCTCAGTTTACAACTTGGGAAAAGTCACACGACTTGTCTCACTTCGCCAAGACACTCATACACAAATTTGTCACATCAAGACTCATTTGTCACAACAAATTTCATAACTCTTGCGGTGCACCCCAAACATGCACCCACCGCAGACTCACCATCTCTTCTCTATCGCAAGACTTTACACATACATGTGGTTCTATCTCATAGCATGTCTCGCTCATACCTACGACAAGACTTCCCTAAGCTCCAAAGTCACCCTTCTTTCTGCTAGAATCAATCCAAAGAAGGTCGCCCCAACTCTATCCACAAAATCACCTCAAGGAAACACAAGTCCTCCCATATGGAATGTCTTGGCTAGTTGAGGGAGGTTTCCCCTCCTTGTCCAAATCTGTCATAGAACCTCATAGTTGATTTTGTCCTCTTCACTTACTCTATCCCTTTTTGGTTGTGCACTGTGTGCTCTTATATGGACTCCAAACATTACCTTCGTGAATCGTCACATCCTTTGGGTGTGGTGTGCCCCTTCATGAAGCATCATGCTCAAACAAACCAATGGACCCCTTCACAGACCGGGTGCACCCAAATGAACCCATGAACTCATCAACCTTTGCATCCCTTGGGACCGACACTCCCCAACCTTGGTGTGCTCCTCATGTTGACATGCCCCAAACTCTTTGGTGCGTCCCTTCTCTTGGTCGCTTCCGCCCCATGATTTCCCTCATGCTTGGGAAAGCCCCTTGGTGTGTTTGAGCGCCCAAGGTGCCTAGTTTCCCTACTAGTGTGACTCTTGGGTTCTAAAGCAACCCCAAATTTTGTCTCCTTGAGAACTTGGGAGAGGGTGTCCATGCCCTTCTAGTCAAGTACCTTAAAAACTACATCACCAAGGTTATGCTAACAATACTCATAATGACACTAATATGATGCATAAAGACAAAGGAGATACCAAAAAAACACGTTTGACACAAAATGATGTAAAATCAAACTTGGTTCTAACCATTTTAGTTACAAATTCAACGCATTCAATTAAGTGCACATTGAAAACCAAGATGTAAAAACGATGCTTCAAGGAGCATGTTTCAATAGTAACAATGCAAAACTGATGTGCCTCATTTATCATATTTTACGTCATGGAAACATAATTTGTTTTGCTAAAAATTTAACTACAATGCAATGCTAAATATGACACTACAACCCTGTATTGTATTAGTGGAAGTTGAGATGTTAAAGATATCCCTACAACCACATATACAAGTAACATAAATCTCACAAAAACCATTTAAAAGTTAATGTGTGATGAGGCCTCGTCTTCCTTGAAATTCTTTGTTGGAAAACTTTGCATTTCATGATGTTTAACTTTTTTCCTTGTTCATTGAGGAAAGTGTTCACACATAGATTCAAAGAAAAATTTTAAACATATCTTTTGGGTAAATGCAATAGGTAATTCCTTAAAAGAATATCATTTATATAACCCCAAGACAGAAGTACGTGTTGAAGAGATAGAACCTGAATGTGATTATGAGCTTATATAGTTAATGATTTGCTTAAGTTATGGATGAACCACATTTATTGAAAAATCATTATAATGTGACCATTATATTTATATTATGTGTATGTATAATAAGGTGGTTATACATTGAAAAGGTATATTATATTTTTTTGATATATTGATATTATACAGCATGAGTGGGCCTAATGGTTAAGAACATGTGTTTCCTCTTATGAGGTCACAGGTTCAAATCCAGAAGGGGGTATGGTATGTATACCTTCGTAGACTTTACCAGTCAAATCGTTGGGCGGAGGGGGGTCCCTTGTCCCACAAACAAGGGGGTCTCATACACCAATTTGGTGTGCTGGCTTGGCCGTGACCTTAAAAATAGATTATTATTATTATTATATAAATATGATATAAGCATAAAGAGGTTTCCGCAATGTAACATGTTAGATATTATTTTTGGGATTAACTGCATAGAGTAAGTCATTAATCTATGATTCATATCTATGAGTATTAGTCGCAAGTGACTAATAATTCTCATGATTTGAATAGTTCACTTAGTACTTATTTTATCTGATGATTGTGGGGATAAATTCACACTAAAGTGTGCTTGATCCAGAGACATCTTGGGATGGGTGACCGCCAGGGAAGTCCTGGTTGCCGGGTGCAAGTCCTCGAAGTGATGATTGATACTATGCGATTTATTTCACTGGTTTTAATCCAACTTCTTCACCCTTGTGAACATTACCTGATTAATACTAATCAAATCATGAGAATTATGGATCACTTACGACTAATACTAATGAATATGAGTCATAGATTAATAATTTACTCTACTAAATTAATCTCAAAATTTTTATTTAAAAATAAATGATTAAATATAAAAATATAAAATATCATGATTTACAATTAATCCCAAAAATTTATTATTTAAAAAAAATAAAATTATTTTTATAAAAATAAACGATTAAATATTAAAATATAAAACATCATGACATAAAGGAATAATTGATATTTTATTTTTATAAAAATAAACGATTAAATATTAAAATATAAAACATCATGACATAAAGGAATAATTGATATATCGTTCTCTAGTCTATCACATACTATTGTTACCTCAATTTTCCATTACACATCCAATTTTATATTTACCTCAATTTTCCATTAAACGTACGATTTTATATTTAGGAAAAAAAATTATAAGAACCTTATAAATAGTTACCCTAGGCAGAATTTCCATTACAAAATCTAACTCATCATGTAATATAATGACGTAGCCCATATGTCTACACTAAAAAATGATAAAACTGGCTTAAAAAAAATGATAAAACTACCTTAAAAAAAATGATAAAACTGGCTTAAAAAAAATGATAAAACTACCTTAAAAAAAATGATAAAACTAGCAGTTGCTCATGATGGTGCAAAGTCAGGGCATTGAAGTGCGAAATATTAGAATGTAGCTTGTATTTTTTTGACTTTGTACATACATGAGGCTTATTTGTCAAATCTCTCTCGGTGTTTAATATATCTAAAATTAAAATGGATCTATGTATATTAATAGTAAGTTTTTATTTTGTAAGTGGAGCAAGAAAATAATCCATCGGGTTATTGTATAGAGATAACTTAAAGCGATTGTTCTTACAATGGTCAAGGTTCAAATGTAAGTAGGCAATGCCTCTCTCCTACGTGGGTTTTGTTGATGTGGCTATCCATTGATGATGTAGCTAATGGCCAAGGTTCAAATGTGAGTAGGCCATGCCCATCTCCTACATGGGTTTTGTTGATGTGGTTATCGATTGATTATGTAGTTTCTGGGCACATTATTTTAAGTGTTAGTGAGTCATATATTATTTAACCTAGTATATATGACCCTAAAGTCGTCAAAGCGGGGCATTAAAAATAGTGGATGCCAACTAAATCTAAATTTAAAGCTTCAAGTATATAACTCAACACCTATAAGCTTGAACATAAGATATCAACTCTCATACTTTGATGTCAAATACTCAAACTAGAATAGGATTCATTTGCATGAAGGGGTCGATATCTTAGTGTAAGTAAGTGAGACACTTAATTTTTTCTAGTATGGAACAGAGTGAATTTTCAAAAGAATAACACATTTGTGGTTAAGGATGAGATGGAAGCGGACTATCTTCGAGAACTAAACCATGGATCAAAAGTAGAATTTTCAATTCTTAACGTGGATTTTCCCCTCACTACTTTTGAACTATAGTAGTCTAGATCCAACATGGATCTATTGGAGTACCTTTGTGCATCAATTAGAGTTAAAATTAGTTGATCTAATGAACCAATCAAACATATAATATTTGAAATACTTTCTCGAAACCAAGCTAGAATGGGTACGTTGATGGTCCTTTGAGGAACATGTTTCTAAGTCCAGTCTCTCCATTCAATAGAGAGATGGTTTTGTTTTTTTCCTTCTTGAAGCGGAATCACTGTCCCTCTAAGCACTATTGTACCTACCCTCTTAATAGCGGTGAAATGAAACACCGAGGATTCTCTTACTTATGGAATAACAACCTTCCACTCTTTTTCCGAAGGTAGGCCACTTACAAATTAATGAACCCGACCCTTTACCTTTATTGGACCTACCCTCTTAATAGTGGTGAAATGAAACACCTAGGATTCTCTTACTTATGGAATAACAACCTTCCACTCTTTTTCCTAAGATAGGCCACTTACAAATTAATGAACCCGACCCTTTACCTTTATATAGAGAATTAAACTCCAACAAATACTTATCCAACTCCAACTTAAGTAGAGAAACTCTATATGAATTAAATGGATATGCCACTAGCAACTGTCACACTCACTATCCCTATTAGGTAGTTCTATTGTTCTACCACCAATATAAAAATAGATGTTGCTTGCACTTTTTTCTCCTTCCCCATTTAGAATTTTGATTCTTCTATTTTAGTCGAAATGTGTAAAAAAAGGATTCATAGCAAATTAATACAGGTTCCATTGACTTTGACAAGTTTCACTATAAAAAAATATTCTCTACCATGCTACTCTGAATCCCTCCATTGAGAGAGAAACTCTAATAAAAAACTTCTACTCGTCAATATGTCTAAAAGGCAAATAACTACTCTCATGGTTCAATTTTTCTTCGATTAGATTCTTTATATATATAACCATTTATATATCCATGGTGCAAAAAGTCTCCCATATATCGCATGTCCCAAACCATTGTTTTCCATGTCCCAAACCATCGTTCTTCTCCATGATTGGAGAGAAGAGTTGTGGAGGATATGATGAGCTAACTGGGACAAGATTGTTGTTATTTATATTTTTGTATGTTGGTTGTCGCATTTCTTCAATATATGTAGGGTAATATTCTTGATTTGAGTGTATGACATGTATCCATTTTAATGACAATATGACCATGAGATGGAACTAATGCTATTGTTGTTACAATCGGGTTATGCAGGCCAATACCATATCTATTCAATATATGACAAGTTTCCAGAGACCCTTTCTTCCATGGTGGTATGAGCCTTTACTATTACTTTTGTTGGGGCAATGGATCTGAGATAATTTCTACTAGACTATGCAATTTTGTAAAACACACTCATGAAAATGGATTTAGATGCTTAACTATGTACACTCTATTAGGGAGATGGATATCTAGGTTGTCCAACATAGACTCCATGAAAAAGAGTCTCTACTCATGAGGTGGTAATAATTGTATAAAAATAAATTTTCCTAAAGCTATTCCTACCTTAGTATTTTATATGTAGAAGGTATTTTATATGCAGAGAATGATAGTATTTGTACGTTTTCATTTTCAAGAAATTTTTTTCCTACAAAATTATATCTCATATTTTGTGAAATTTGATTACAAAGTATATGTATATAACAAAACAATATAAACAATCACTTAGGTGGGAAAAACAAAATACAAAGAATTGCAAACTATTTCCGACATCTACCCATCACAGTTCCGGTTTTACCATTTTATTAACAATGTTAGTAAATCTAAATATTAAATAATATTATCTATAAGCATAAAGAATTGGTAAACACACAATCCACCTGTTACATACTCTTACTCTTCTAACATAAAAAACTAAAATTCACATATCATTGAAAATGACATATAAAACCCAATTCAATAACTTGTGTAACTGAAATAAATGCCACATAGACTATCTTATAAATAGTTTCATTGAAATATTCAATTACTACATATTAGATTTGAAATATGCCTCAAAACCCCACACTCAATTGTTATCCATGTATACTATAACAATTGAGAGTAGAAATTGCCTCGCTGAAAAGAGTTGCATTTCGAATTGGTTGGTGGACTATTGAGCATGAAAAAAAGTCATCAAAGTAAATTTACAATAGGGTAAATTGTGAAGGTGATTCCATTGAAAATATCGACGGTCTGAGAGCACGACACCTCCATCGCTCACCCCGCTTATGTCAATTAGTTCGCATCGACACTTATGTTGCTCACAGAGCCTCAATTCGACATAAAAATATCTACATTTTTCTCCAAATACCCTAAATATCAAGGGTTTTATCACCATTATAAGTGCTAAATCGTTCAAATTCGCTCTTCAAGCCATTTCTGAGCTTAATTTGCAAGCATATATACCATTAACAGACCTCGAACTTATCCCATATAGCAGCGTCGTCCACAGATTTACATGCAAAAATAAAGAGAGAAATGAGGCATGGGAAGCTCCAGACCCCGTCCTTAAAACAAAGCCACTCATACGATTGATCTCTCATTGAGGGAGATTAGGGCCAAGGCCATTGGAATGAACGACTAGGGCTACTCAATGGTTGTCGAACTAGAGCTCATGGCAAAGGCCATTGGAATGAATGACTAGGGCTACTCAATGGTTGTCGAACTAGAGCTCATGGCAAAGGCCATTGGAATGAATGACCAGGAATATCTTGATGGTTGTCGAACTAGTATTTGGTTGGATAACTTGGCTTAGTCAAATAATCGAGCTATCAGCATTTCAGAAAAAAAATTCCATTCTTAAGGGTGGCATGTGTCAGGTAGTCTTCATGATCCTAATGGGAACAAGATTGTTCACTATGCATGAGGGCTAGGAAATGCATCAAACAATATAGTTAAAGCCTACTTATTGAATGTGGACTCATCATTACTATGAAATATGGAATCAAGATCTTATTTCTCTTTGGGGACTCAATGTTAATCATCAAGGCAGTGATAACCCAGTATAACCCTAGAGGGATCAAGCACCAAGGCATCATAGTATAACCTTACAGGGATCAAGCACCAAGGCATCATTGCACGAACCAAATAGGTCTTGTCTCAGTTTGAAAAGGTTAATCTCTTTCGCATTAGGGGGGGGACTTAATGGTCAGGTAGATGCATGGACAAAATTTGCCACCTCGCTAAATCCCGGAATCATTATGGAGAATGGGGATTATTATCAAGCCACAATTCCCTAATATTTATTAACAATGGATGGGGTTAATTAACAATTACATGGTTAAATGGTCATTAATGAATGTCCATTCCATGTGGCATCTCTCAAGTTCACACAATTCGAACAGCGAGCAAAAAGACAACAAGACCAAACAAGCCCCTACAATCATTTACTTTAGTAGTTCTTGTTCACAAGATATCAAGGCCCAAACATGAAACATGCTAACGGGTATGGGATTAATAATGAGTGAACTATTTGAGTTGTGGTCTAGAGGGTTGGTATGGCAGAGGACGAGCTTTGTTCAGTAGTGTAAGTGCAAGTGTCAAAGCTCAGAGACCTAGAATTGGCGAGTTCTAGACTCAATTGTTGAGGTGTTGTTGTGGATGGTGAAAGTGGGCAAGTTGTGGTTTCTCCATCAAATTCTTGTTAGTAATGCTTTGATATGTTTCACTCCATTCACGTTATTCCTTCATGTTGGATTGATCTTTTGTTACGCATAGTTCATGTTGGGAAGCGAAAGCATAAACACTCATAGATTAATGGAAAAATAATATAGACAATAGCAATCAATCACACAATGAACACAACGATTTACGTGGTAAAACCCTTCACAAGGGAAACCTCTACACGGAAATGATAATTGGTATTCTTCTTGATCACTGGAGAATTACAATAGCCAAACACATGCTTACAAAACTCTCACAGTGCTTGGTTTTGCATCTACGGGTATGCATAGATATATAGCATCTATCACACAATTACACAAACTGATCAAATAGTTACACAATCTTATCAATTTAGTGTGCATGCATGCATATTATATTTTTAGTTGATTTGGTTCAGTTAACTACAGAATATTGGGAGTTAAGAAATCCGATCTGCATGGGAAATTGGTTGGCACATTTCAACAATCTCCACCTTGAAAACAATTTACTTGATATATCATGCTTGAATATATTCATCACCTTTCCTAAAAGCCAAGAGAAGCCAAACACCATCACAAATATGCAACTTCTCTAAAAGTAATGTTACGTGAACATGTCTCCACGATTTACTCGAGTATGGACCATTATGTCTCCATCAATAACATGTCTTACAAAATGATGCATTGTCCCATTTTGATAAGTTGGGTTGTTAGTCAAAAGAACAAAACTTTGACCACCACATAACACCTCATCCTATACTTTTCCAAACTTACTCAATAGATCCTTGCATTCTTGCAAGACATAACCTGAGGTAGGTCTCCTCTTGTACAAATCTCCTGAATCATATCCACAGACTAAATCACTATAGCCATTGTAGTTGATATGTGTGTTTCTGTGCTTCTAAGATATTGAAGCACCCATTTCCATTATTTTCATCCGGTTTTCCATGTGTCCACTCACAACACCAACTGCATGTGAAATACTTGAACATTCCCATCGCAATCATCGACACCCATTTCCATGCTCTTCACTTGGTTTTTCCATGTGTCTACTGACAACCCCAACTACATGTGAAATACTAACCATTTCCATCGCATACATCAAAATTCATACTAGCATATGATACTCGAGACATATAACCATTTTCTTCTTCATTAGTTAGGACATAAACCCGAAGAAAACTTACAATGGAAATCCAAACATATTTTACCAGTTTCACATTATTCATACCAAATTTCCTGAGTATCTTGACCACATAATTCTATTGTGATAACCAAATCTTACCATATTTCTTGTCTCTGTGTATTTCCATGTCCAATATTTGTTTCGTTGCTCCTAGATCCTTCATATCAAATGTCCAAACAAACTGATCCAACATGTTGATCTCAAACATGCTTGTGCTTGCAACAGGCATAACATTTAACAACAAGATAATAAATATACCATAAACACAATGGTTACATTCACTTCTTGTAAAATTTGGCTCATCATGAAGAAATCAAACATAATGTACCTAGTTACCTTAGGTTATAGAATGATTCTTGAGTTTGAAAACAAACCTTTTGTTGCTATTTTAAACTAACCTTTTTTGTTGTTCCATATACATCTCCTTATCCAAAAAATCCATGTAAAACAATTTAACATCTAGTTGTACTAGCTCAAGATCAAGTAACACAACTAGTGCTAACACAACATGAATAGAAACAAGATTTTAACAATTGGAGAAAAACTTTCATGGAAGTCAATACCTTCCAAATACCCTTTTTTCTCCCAATCAAGCTTTGAACCTTTCATCTTTTACTATGTTTGATTTTATAAAAGGAGATTCATAAAACACTGCATCTTTGTCCATGATGATTCTGTAGGAGGTAGGATCCCATAATCTGTGTCCCTTTACATCATCACCATATCAAAGATATACCTATTTGATCTAGGTCCTACTTAGAATGTTGATAAAAACATAATAACCACAACCAAATAATTTCACATTTGAGTAATCACCAGATGACATGTTCATACCTCTTACTGAATCTTCCACTCTTTTGCAACTGATGGTGATCGAGTTACAAGATAGCACAACCTCTTCTTCCCACAGCTATTGTTGCAACTTGGCATTACTGAACATGCCCTTTCAATCTCGGATTGCATGCAATAATTTCCAAGTTCCATGGATATGAACCTACCTTCATCATATATTGTCAAACATGCATTGACCTACAAATGTTCATTTCACTACAAATCTCTAAACACATTTGTCTTTCTACAGACCCACCTTTTTAACCTGGACACACTGTTCCACCTCGAACATTGCATTAAAAAAACCTTGACCAAATCTGTCCAAGCCAACCCAAGTGAACATTTTTCACTCACCTCCAGGGACTTTACAATGGATTCTCAGTTCTCCACCTTAACATGAACATTCCCTTGACCCAAGTCGTCCAAGCGAGCCAAGTAAGCCTTCACCACCCACCTCCAGGCCCATTTACAATGAAGTTCGTCAAGCCTTTCATTACATGTAATCCACAAAACAACACGAGGCTACCCAAAAAACATAGACCTGAAAAATCACGTGCTTTGACCTAAAAAATAGATTTAACTCATTAACTCTTTCACCGAGTCAAGGTTAACCTAACATACATGCCCCTCCAAATATTCAATCTACCTAAATCTATGTGGTGACCTAATAAACTAGGGTACACATGGGTCTTAGAGACTTTATGCTCATTTACATGCAATCAATAATTTTTAGCACTACAAGGTAAATAAATTTTTTTTTATTTCCTTCACAGTGACTCAACCATCACTTTGTTTTTTCCTTGTTGTAAGAGCACATCAGGCATCTTGAAGTTCCATAACTCAAAGTTATTTTTATCATTGAATTTATCCACCTCAAACTTTGAAATCTAAGCTTTTGTCATTCACCCAAAACTATCCAAAAACTACAACTTATAACACTAAGCTCTTTCTTATATTTAAACTCCAAAATATTTCATTAAAAAGTTTAAGCGAAAAAACAAATATTTAAAATATTTTCTTTAAAAACTTTTAAAAAACGAAGTTTCCATGCATGTACATATTCTATTTTTAGTTCACTTGGTTCAACTAACTACAAAATACTCAGAGTTAAGAAATCAAATTAGCATGGAAAATTGGTTGGCAAGTTTCAACAATTCCACCCACTCTAAGTAGAGGAACTGGGACATTTGTTCTCACTAGGTGTCTTGACTTAGGGTATAGAGTTTCACTATCAGTGATAGAAAGGCAATAAATGAGGGTCAAAAACTATGGCAAGTGAAGATCTATGAGAATTCAAGCAAGTTCTACACAGACAAAAGAAAATAACTCGGGCTAGTAGCGCTCTTTTGGTCATTTCCTTTAAGGTGGCATGGCTGGAATGCTCCATTACAACTTACTTAGACTACCAATTTCTAGAATCTTCTTCTCACTCAAAAGTATCGGATAGATTCGTTGGAAGCAAAATGTAGTAGGTTACCTGCTAACAATGTTAGTAATTGTAAGCAGGTAATTGCAAGTTACAATGGATAGTAAGTAATTGCAGGTTACAATGGATAGTTAAATATAATTTGTAAAAAAAAAATGTCCTTTTTCCTGTTGCAGATGGTCACCACTGTGATAAATTTGCCAATGTGGAAACACAAATTAACATAAGCCAAAACACAGTCACACAGAAATCAAAGACACGGATATTTAACGTGGTTCACCCAAGGATTGGGCTACGTCCACCAAGAAGAGGTATTGGTTTTCTTTTATTCAGATCATGGAAATTACAACAACTCACTCACACCTTTCACCACTCCATATTTTCCTCTACGGGCTTACATAATTTATATACAATTACATGGAAAAATGATTATAGGATGCGCTCACAACAAATTCTAACTTGGGATGAATAGTTACAACCAACGCTGAATTTTTGGATCTGAAATCCTAATCATGGGAAATTTGTTGTCACTGTTTCCAACAATCTCCACCTTGACAACAATTAACCTAATACCTTGCTCCTTCTTTTGTTCATCACATTTTCTGCAAGCCAAGAGAAGCCAAACACCATCGTAGCTTCTCTAACAGTACTGGTTTTGTGAACATGTCTACGCAGTTATCCTTTGTATGTACTTTCTCAAGAGAGACTCCACCTCCATCAATGACCTATCTTACAAAAGGGGTACTTGATAGGTATATGTTTTGTTTTACTGTGATAGGTTGGATTCTTAGCCAAGTGACTAGCACTTTGACTATCACAAAGTAACTTTACCTTGTCTTGCATCCTTCCAAACTCACCAAACAAACCTTTCAACCAAACTGCCTCTTTGCAAGCATGTGAAGCAACTACATATTCTGCTTCTGTAGTGGATAAATCAACATTGTTCTGTAGCTTTGACTTCCAACTAATAGCTCCACCTGCAAGAGTAAAGACATACCCTGAAGTCGACCTTCTCTTGTCCAAATCACCTGGAAAATTAGAATCAACATATCCACAGAGTAACTCATGACCACTGTTATAGGTGATACAGTAATCACTTGTGCCCCTCAGATACCAAAGCACCCATTCCACTGCTTCCCACTTCTCTTTACCTGTATTTTCCATAAACCTGCTGACAACCCCAACTGCAAGTGAAATTACTGGCCTTGTACTAACCATTGCATACATTAGACTTCCTACTCCATTAGCATATGGTATTCGAGACATATATTCCTTTTCTTATTTTGTACTAGGACATAAACTTGAAGAAAGCTTAAAATGGGAAGCCAAAGGAACTAAAACTAGTTTCACATTGTTCATACCAAACCTCAAAAGTATCTTCTCAACATACTTCTGTTGTGACAACCAAAGCTTATCATTCCTCCTGTCTCTGAATATCTCCATGCCCAAAATCTCCCTTTCTGCTCCTAGATCTTTCATATAGAACATCCTAGCCATCTAAGCCTTCAACCTGTTTATCTCAGTTATGCTTTTGCTTGCTAAAAGCATATCATCAACATACAATACTAAGATAATGAATATGCCATTATTAAATTTCTTAAAGTAGACATAATGATCATATTCACTCCTTGTATAATTCTGGCTCACCATGAAAGAGTCAAATTTCTTGTACCATTGTCTGGGTGACTGCCTCAGACCATACAATGATTTATTGAGCCTGCAAACAAATTTCTTGCTGTGATTCTGAACGAACCCTTCTGGTTGTTCCATGTAAATTTCCTGATTCTAACTGGGCTAGCAATAACATTGGTCATGATTCACAAGTCCACATCTGGTTACTCACACAGTCTTGGTTCTAGGCCTATCTATTGGTCAAGCAAGAAGTAGGTTGCTATTTCTCTTTCTTTAGCTGAGGTAGAGTAAATAGAGGTAGTTAACATAACCATTCAGGCTATGTGGCTACAAGATTTTCTCACTGAGTTGGGAATTCAGTTTAATCGACCGATCGTCATCTAGTGTGACAACCAGAGCACTCTGAAGCTTTGCAGATATCCAGTTCATAGGAAGCAGACGAAGAACATCAATATCCACATGCACTGCATCATTGACTTAGTAAATGATGGGATCATCGACCGACAATTCTATCCTTCAGAAGAACAAACGACAAACATGTTCACCAAGACCTTCACTGAGCATAAGTTTCACTCTCTGTGACGTCATCTTGGAGTGAAGGACACATTTGCCAAGAAACTATAGTTCGGATTTTTACAT
>ML807711.1:38948-56984 GCA_009831015.1 Picea engelmannii | reverse complement strand
ACATTAAATCAAAATTTCAAAATATTTGTTACAATACCAATCTTCCTAACCTTTTAACTCATCAAATCTATGGTGATTTAGTAATTCTTCTCAAAACTATGGATATTTAGTAATGATTCTCTTAAAGTTTTTTGAACACAAAAGTAAAATTTTAAAGCAAACCAAGTAATTCCTTATCTTTATTAAGGTCCGATAAAGAAAATTTGGTTTCAATAGATGTTATCTACCACAATCACCACCACCACCACCACCATCATCATCGTTCGATAAACAAAATTTGGTCAATCATCATCATCATCAATGGAAATTAACCACCTTCATCATCATAGTCCAATAAAAAAATTTGGTCCATCATCATTAGTGGATGTTAACCACCACCATCATCATCTTTGTTTCCATCATCCGATAAAGAAAATCTGGTATATCATCATCATCTTCATGGGGTCATCATCGTCGTCGTCATCTGATACATCAAATTTGTTCCATGGTCATTGTTGTCATCACTCAATAATAAACTTTAGTCTATCATCATAATCATTGTCGTTGTCATCGTCGTCGTCGAAGTAATTGTCATCGTCATTTTATTCATTGTCATCATCAGCATCATCATCATCATCATCAAATGAGCTAGCCCATATGTCTCCAATAAAAGACGAAAAATATGTTTGTTGTTTAACATCACTCCAAAACTAATAATAAAATATTAATCAACACAAGCAAATTCAAACAAGAGTGTTGATTGACTTCCTTCACATAAATTATCTGTCCATTCATAATGATAAAACAATAATTATATACCAACAATCTCATTGAGAAAACACATTCAACAAAACTTGTATCATTTAACTATTTTATAAGTTTTAAAAATAAAATATTTTTTTTCTATTTAAATGAGGATGAATATGAGTTTAAATTAGTGTATTTAATTAATAATTTTTATTTACTTTTTAAATTAATTTATATTTTATTATTTTGTAAGATACATTATTTTGTCAAATCTAACTTTCAACACAATTATAAAATTTAATATTTAAAATTATATATAAATATCACTATAACATCATCAACATTATCATTATTATTATGTTTTGAAAAAATGGCTCTGCATATAAACTCACAGAGTGCAATGGCTAGGTTTTGGTCCTTTTTTAAAGAAACACTCCTCTTTGTCCTCAATCGTTATCTTGGCCCCATTTGTGAATTTTAATCCTCATTCTAGAAAACCTTTCATTTGCTAATATTTTCCTTACGAATAAGACCCCATTGCACCTAGCTCCTATTCTCATAGCATTAGTTATGGCTCCTTCCTTCCAACCTCCCACTGTTGGAAACACCTACCACACTTAGAGGGGGGGTTGAATGAGTGTGTGGCTCTTTTTCAAAAACTTCCCTCTTAGACAAAACTCATTAGTTAGCATTCAACATTTATTCATTACTCATTGTTGTCATTTATAACCAGTTAGATGTGAACAAATATCAACAATATATATCAGCAGTATATCATCAACAAGTCATCACCACAAGGAACTCAAAGAACACAAGATGCATGTACAATTTTTCTTTTTATTACGGACTACAATCCTTGGGGTTTATCAGCAACAACTAAATAGAGTACAACTCTACAAGAGCACCAACTCTATATGCAAGACTCAGCTTCCATCCTTAACACCAACTGAGTTGAGGCAACAATCCTCCACAGATATCAATCTGTCACAGGTATGTGACCTGTCAGTAGTGCATCCCACGTGTATATGTGCTCTGGCTCACTACAACCCACGTATGTACGCGACCAATCTATAATGCAACATGCATATACTTCTGAGCAACTAGGGTTTTTCTTTGCTTCACATGATCAGATCTTTTTCTCCCTGCAATCACATTATCTTCTTCCTTTCACTGTCCAAATTGACCACCAGCCAGTCACAACACATCCAAGCTCTCCAATAGCTTATTTATGCTTTTCAATCATACAATATAAATGCTACTCAAACATGTGTAAACAACAAGTATACTATAACCATCATATCAATACTAAATCATAAGAGTGTCGCTCACTCCATCAACCAACTCAAACCATATCATAACAACCATACCAAGAATTCCTTTAGCATTCACCAAAAAAAAAAGAATATCCATCAAGTCAATAATGTCACCATACCATAATCTCTGTGGCAGATCTGAGCCCATAGAGTGCAGATCTGGAACCTGATCGAGTCTTCAACATTCGGTCATCATCTCAAACACAAATCTCCATGATTTTATCTACTATACGCTCCCTGTCCTCATACATCCCGCATGTGTACGTGCCCTAGCCCATTACATCCCGCATATACCTCAGAAACTAGGGTTTCTGAAGCTATGAGACTTTTGCCGTCAAGATGTCAGACATTGCCGAAACTTTGATGTGTCCATGAGATCCTCCTCATACTCTCTCTCTAAGAATATATCTTCAATCATGCTTAAGATATCTTCACCCAAAAAAGTACATTTCATAAGAGACCCATGCCTCTTATTTATACTCTTCATCTTCTAGGTCACTTAACCTATTTTCCATATTTTAGGGTTAACCACTTTCCATAAATAGAAATTTCTCCAATACTTTATCATTTAAATATTCCTTCTTGATTTTGTAACCTTACTTTATCATTTAAATAATCTTTCTTGATTTTGTCACTTCTCTTTATTATTTAAATAATCCACCTTGACTTTGTCACTTTACTTTATCATTTAAATAATAATTTCTTCTTTGCAAGATCTTTGACTTCTTTGACCTTTTGGGGCTTCAAGACAACATATGAGGGTCCTCCAACTTCGTAAGGCCATAACTCTCAAACCATGAGGATTTATGTGACATTCCACATACCACCGGAAATGGCATGACAAGCACTATCCATATAGGATAGTTTCACCAATAGCTTCACTGATCTTCATCTCATTATTCCACACTCAAGCATGAGTCCTCCAATGATACTTCAAGGATAACTCAATTGTAAAGCGTCTTCCCGTGAGGTCTTTCACCATAAGGGGACCACTTTGGATTTCATCCATTTGTGCACCTTATCAACCATGATAAGACCATTACATCAATCCAACTATGCATCATATATCAAGGAAACCACATCAATCCATCTTCATCATGTATTTATGACAACTCATTGATCCATCTTCATCTATGCATCATATCAATGACAACTCATTGATTCATCTATCCATTCTCCTCAAGGTCAATACATATTACATCAAGACATCAATCAATCAATCAATCACTTGACATCAATCAATCAAACCATTGGCATCAATGACAACATGATCCAACACCCACATCTTCTTCTCTCCAACTTGGTCATCAAGGTTTCCTCTCAGTTGGGATCTCCCTCTCTTGGGAATAGTGCAGTTCCATCTTCAAACAAGCCTTCTCCTTCAAATGATGTGACTCCTTACTTTTTGAATGCATGTATCATATGTGCTTATTTTCATGATGCAATGAAAATTGGGCTAATTGGTGGCTCTACCTAGTGCCCTCTTAGTCACATTTTAGTGGATAAGGTTTCTTTTGTTCCCACCATGGCCATGTCTAAGTTAATGAAGAAAAAAAAAAAAATTATATGAGAAGCATGGACTCATTTGTTGGCTTACTATCATATGGCCTAAACTAGTCAATCTACACGGTTGGGTCTCTCAAAGTTAGAATCCCATTCTATCGGATGAGACATATACCTATCCATGCACTCTGGGTTTCTTCATCATATAATTTGATGAAACAACTAATAAATACTCTATTCGCCATTACATCCCTTGGTTATGGGTTTTTTGGGTCTTTGCATGAAACTTTGGTACCCCAACTTGACCCTGTCGTGGACTGTTTATCCTTTGCCCCACTATGGGTAATACTCCCTAATATTCCCCTACAATTCTAACTCTATGAGACCCTCTTTAAGATTGGAAATGGAATTGTTAATTTTCATTATTGTAGCCTTGAAATGGTAGAAAGTCACCATGCAGCCTTTGTAAGGATATGTGTTGAAATGAATCTCTCAAAAGGCCTCCGTGAAGAGAACTCACTAGATATAGGTGAATGTGTTTGTAAACAAACGTTAGACTACAAGAATTTCAACTTTCATTGCTAATATTGTTTTGTGGTTGGGTACACATTCTTCTCTTTCCCAAAAACCAAACCTACACATGCCTAGGGGAAGTGAATCACATATAACCCCTTGCCAAAAAAAACTCTCCTAATTGAAATCTACATGGTGGGATGTTGCAAAGGAAGAACATCAACTGATCAACAAATATTCCCCTTCAATAATCCAAGATCCACATCTCATTCATAATGTTCCACCCTTTATGCCTGCATCTACTAGGGAAATTCCTATTGAGGAAGTTAGTTCTCTATGATAAACCCCTCCACATCATCCTTTACTAGTGAAAATGCCAGATTCTCCTTTTGAACGAGAAAAACCTCAATCCATACTTCAATTTCATGTAAGCTAGGTTGATTAGGTTGATGAGAAAGAAGAAGGGAAAGTGGTGGAGAAAGAAGTAGAGTAGAATATTTTGTTATCCCTTGTTGTCAATATAGATCAAGCTAAAGGGGATCTCGATGATCTAATAAAACCCATCCAATACTTAAGGAGGAATGGATGAAAGTAATCAAGAATAAAAGGAGCATTCCATCTCTAGAGGTAACGATGACGAGATATCAGCATCAACCTATTCTAAACATGTATTATTTATGCACGATTTTATGTTCACAATTTGTTCACATTTAATGATGATGGTTATCTTACATTGATACCAAATTTGGTTTATCAAACCTTAAGAAATGTGAAGAATTAATTTCTTTTCTTTGTAATTTTGTTTATGTGCTCGAAAATATTTAAGAGAAGCATTCCTAAATCACAATAGTTTTGGTGAGTTAAAATGTTAAGAAGGTCAGTGGCGTAACATATAATTTGAAATTGTGATCTAATGTGGCTTTACATAGGACATTCTAAGAGAACGTGTATTTCATCTTCAATTGTCTTAGTGTCTCAAACATGACAAATTATTATGACTCATGACATCTTAGGAAGTTTCCAATGCCTTGTTTCACTATGGAGCTCATGAGATTTTGTTCTTATTTTAGGAATGTTAATTTTATTCTTTATGCTAGTCAAAATAGAGAGATATTTTTCATATTCTAAATAAGATTTGATCACCTCCTTATAGTATCTTAATTTTCTTTTGCCCTCTAATTATTTAGCGCAGAACAATTTCTCCTTAAATTTAAATGTAACAATACTTTTAATATTATCGTTATTTTGTAGAGACCTATTTCTCGATTCCCTGATGATTGCACCAAGAATTGGCATCTTTATGCCAACTCCACTTGATCCAAAAGTAGTTTTCATTGAAGTTTGAAGCAATTTTAGGAAGCCTCTTGTCTTCCATGTTGCTTATATTGTTCTTGTACACTAAGGTACCTAGTCATAGACATGCTCTCAATGGGGAAATACTTGCTTTTATGACGAGGAGAGGATAAGGTATATTTCCTTTAATTTTGAGATTATAAGTTATAAAACAAGTTTGGATTTTCTCTATATTTCTTCATGATTTTCTAGAGACGTTGTAGCCCCAAAATTCACAACCATATAAGATAATAGGAGTGATGAGAGTCTCAAAGAGGAGTTCCTTGTTATCACATAGACAAAGGCCCATTAATCATACAACCATTTTCAAGTCCATAATAAGCTTTCCACCCTCTATTTATCATTTTCTCAATGCTATAGTCATAGACAAGCTTGTGATTAAGATCAATTCCGAGATATTTGGGTGAAGTCACTTCCTCCAAGGTGTTGTTGTCATAAATGAAACTAGCGTAAGCGATGTTTTTGGATTTAATTATCATAACCTTTGTTTTTTTAGTGTTAACAATGATACCCATACTAGAGAAAAAATCCTTGAGAATTTTTAGTTTGTTATCGAGATCATAAGGACACCTTGCCACAAGAAAAATATCATCAGTGTAAAGAAAAAGGATGATGACTATACCAACTAGTGTTGGGTTGACACAACATGTTTCTTATAAACAATCCTCTAACTTGTTGATGTATATGCAAAAAAGGATAAGGGACAGGGGAAAACCTTGTTGAAATCTTATATTACAATTAATTTCTTCCTATCAACCCTAAGTTTTCTTAAACTTGGTAACAACGTTCTCATACAAAACTTGGGAATGACATTCCCATATTACAATTAGTTTCTTCCTATCAGCCCTAAGTTTTCTTAAACTTGGTAATAACATTGTCATACGAAAATTGGTAATGACATTCTCTACAAACTTATCGCACTAACTATCAACTCAAGAGGAACTTTTAACTCTTCTAGTTTATGCCAAAAATTAATTTTGGAAACTGTATAAAAATATTTTAACTCCTTTCCCGTGACTTCAAATTTAAATTTTAGAATTTTTTTTTTTGAAAATTGGTAAAATACAAAGTCTCTAAAAGATGAGCATATTAAAAAGTCATATTGAATTTAAGATTGCGAAATTATTAGG
The DNA here is from genome assembly GCA_009831015.1 of Picea engelmannii. Lineage (NCBI taxonomy): Eukaryota > Viridiplantae > Streptophyta > Pinopsida > Pinales > Pinaceae > Picea > Picea engelmannii. The sequence continues at coordinate 50,446 of ML807711.1, read as the reverse complement.
AACAAAAAAAATTGTGCAATTTTGATTCTCTAAATTGTTAAAATGTGACAACAATCAATTAACAGAAATGTAAAACTGAAATTTACTTATGTAAATATTTAGTGATGCTGGTTTACGAAATCGGTGGAAAAATGGATGGTAGTCCTCATAAATATGTAATAGTTCCAAGATATATATAAATACATGAAGCCAAATAGATGTATTGGGCTGGTGGGTCAGCTTGATTGCAAGTCTACCTGGAATAATAAATATACTGATACCTTTCCCCATGGATGTTTCCTTGACACACCATTAGGGTTTTACCACATAAATCTTGTGTTTTACCACATAAAAGTCCACCCATGGAGACATATATATATTTTTTAAAGGAGGAGTATATATTTTGTTTTTAAATAGTTAAGTGGGTGGAGTCTTTAAAATTACTTTATGGAAGTTTGAAGATATATATCTAGTCACCGTGTTTGGATTAGATATATATATAATCAAATGGACATTTGGAGGGAGCCTCTGTGTACAAAACTAATGGAAAAGATGACAAATGATTAATTCGAGGTTGAAAAAATTAATGGTAAAAAAATATTTTGAATTGTGGAAACTTAAAATGCGAGATTTGTTAGCAACAATAAGAGCGGTAATGGTGGAGTCAATGTGAAAGAAAATAATTTTTTTACCTTGGAGTTGTAAAATTATTGATTGCATGTAAATGGGCATACAATTGTAAGACCTCAATAGACATGTGTAACCCTGGTTTATTGGGTCACCTATGAAAAGTATAGACATAGATTCAAGTAGATTGAATATGTGGGGGGAATGTATGTTGGGTTAACCTTGACTCAGTGAAATAGTCAATCAGTTAAATTTGTTTTTAGGGAAAATCACATGGTTTTTCAGTCCCATGTTTTTTGGTAGCCTGTGGTATTGTGTCCATGAATTGTATGTAATGAATCCTATAAAAGGCTTGGTGAAATTCATTGTAAATGGACCTAAAGGTGAATGGTGAAGGATTACTTGGCTGACTTGGACGAATTGGGTCAAGGGTGTTCATTTTATGGTAGATGCGGGATGTATTTACCTCCACGTGTAAACCTAACGAGAATAGAATATTTTGGGAAGAAAGAAAAAACCATAATTAAGTGGTTAATAACCCTAGAAGACAAGTCAACTCAAGAGAATGACTTGTATTAGGTTATTAGCCTCCAAGAGAAGAAGTCGACTAAAGGAAATGTTATATACTAAAGAACTAGTACCCAGAATGAAAAATTSGCCYAGGTAGTCTACGAGAATTAGTATAAATACAGGAGGCCAGTCTTCATTTTGGCCGGTATTCTCAGAACTGCAGAAGCAACACTTGTGTGCACTGCAGTTGGCCAGTTTTTGCGCAAGTTTGGAGGAGATACGTTGTTGAAGCTGCTGCAACTAACATATTTCAGTTTTGTCTTGSACTATCTCTTGGTTATGGTTTGGATTGTCTGATCAACTATTGTTACACTTTCTTGGTGTGCTATCCTTGGAGAAAGGTGCACCACCTTTGTTTGGCTATCTAGCCTACGATTTGCTTCTGGAATGATTCTCTGTCAAGGTTAAGGTGCTTGGGGGTGGCTTCGGCCTATGGTTGGGTGAAAATAATGATATTGCCTATGGTTAAACGGGCACATCCACTATATTCTAATAGGTTATGGAACCACACTATCTTCGGACATCCTAACCATTGGAAGATAGATTGGGAGGATTTTCTCAGTTGCAGTTGCAACCAGTTTTTGCTGCAACAATGAAAACCTAACCCTCTCATTGAGGCATGTTAGGTGAAGGGATTGACCTAACTTATGAATATAATAGTGTTCCCTAGCCTAGCGCATCTCCTAATACTCTCAACAAGAAAAAACTTCAAGTTTGAGTTTTTTGGTCAAATCTAGGGTTGACCAAGTCAAAGCAACCATGACTTACTCTATGAAGTCATAAAACAAGTTAGAAGGGGATCCTAAATTCAGAGCATGGAAGATAAGGATTGACCTTATCCTTTCCAAGAATAAAGTGTTGTATATCGTGAAAGAAAAGATTGTGGAGCAAAAGTTTGAAGAAGGAAAAGAGAAGGAACCGCAAAACGTTGCAGTTATGGAGAAATTCAAAGACAATGACATCAATTCCATGAGTATCATAGTGGATTCTATAAAATACCACTTGATACCATACATCTCCCATCTTGATTCATCTAAGAAGATGTATGATGTCCTAACAAACCTCTTCTTAGTCAGAAACATTGGAGAAGTAATGAGTCTGAAGAATGAGCTCTGTGACATGAAGATGAATGATGATGATAGCATAACATCATAATTTGTGAGAATCTCTCAGTTAAGAGATCAACTACAAGATATTGAAGAGATCATTTCAGATAAGGAACTGGTAAATATAGTACTCAATGGTCTTCCCAAGACATGGGATGCACTTGCCGCAAGCATGAACACAAGGAAGGAATATCCTACATTTGAAGAACATTGGACTTGTTGTGCACACGAAGAATCAAGGATCAGTGAAAAAGAGAAAGCCCAAAAGAAATACAATGATCAAGCCTTTACAACAAGGTTCAAGAATTTCAAGGATAAAAAGAAGTTTGTCTCCAGGAAGAAGCCAAATCAAGAGAAAGATATGTCAAAATGCAATGCTTCAATTGTCAAAAATATGGTCACTACAATAATCATTGTCCCGATCTAAATAAAAGGAAGGAAACACATGAAGCATTAGTTGCTGAAGAAAGGGAACCTTCAAAGAAGGCCAAGCAAGACAAAACATACTTCTTCTAAGACAAGGTCACAATACTCTTCATAGTTCTTGTACATACCATGTTTTCTATACATAAATTGCATATATATTTATTAGAAGATAATATGTTCAAATACAAGAACAACAAGATAAGGATTGTTATCACAATGACTATAAGTCAGGCAATACACATGAAAGAATAAAGTACCTCAACAAGCCCTAGTAACAATACATGTGGAAATTATTACTTAAAGTAATAGCTGCAAGATAAGACGAAATCATAATAAATCTTGAAGAAACCTAGAAGAATTAAAGACAAAAAGAAGTCAACAAATAAAGAGGAAATTGGAAAAATATTTGAGACACTTTGCAGAAGGAAATAAGGATGCAGACAAAAGCGTGGACTCTGTTATATGGAGGGAGTTGATTATATATTTCCAAAAGTAGAGCATGCATTCATGCATGAAGCAAGTATTAGCAGGGAATCTAATCCCAAATCACATGATCCATTGAAGATGATGAAGTATCTATCCATGGTAGCAACCATGAAAAGCAACACGCTTTCAGTGTGACTTTAGAAAAAGTCTTCTTAAAAAAAAATAGGCTTAAAATATCCCTAGTTTTCTTCCACATCCATGATCCTATGATTAAAGAAATAAGTTGGAATCTTCAGGGCATGGAATCTATAGAAAACTCTATGGACCCAAGAGCTAAAGAGAAACATGAGGAAGAACATGAATATTTCAAGAGATAAAGAAAAAGCCAGAACAACCAGTCATTGCATCAAGAATCAAAAGACTACCATCCTGACCTGAAATCACTAAAAGAAATCAAGAAGAGGAAGCGAAAGATGTGATGAAGAATAGTGTATGGAAGAATTATGAATGTAAGCATTGTGAGATCCAGAACTGGAGGTTATCTCAAATGGAGGGAGAAGAATATGATGATTGCTTGTTCCAAGTAAACTAGACATACCTCTACATGAGCCATTATATTGTCCACAATATCCATGTCTTGGATTTTACATTAGATGAATGCAAAGAATGTTCTCCAAAATAATTGAACAAAGAGCATATGTAAAGAAACCTCAAGGCTTTAAGGTATACCAGAAAGAGACTCTTATATGCAGGTGGAAGAATATTTTGTTTGGATTCAAACAACTTGGTGAAAAGCCTCTCATGCACAACAGAAGCGTGGTGAAAATCTTCTATGATAAAAGTCAAAATGGTTACTCAGAAGTCCAAGATGATGGATTGCTAATCCATGAAAAACTCTCATGATGAAAGAAGAAGTTCCACATGGATATGTTCTAGTTTGATCCTTTCCACGATGTTATGAGCTAGCAGAAAACAAAAGAGTTGAATTCAACTATGATGTACTGTAATGATCATAGCTATATGAAGCCTTCAAATAAAACTAGTGTTCTAGAAAGACTGAAGTACAGTGAGATCAAGCATTACATTCTCCATGATGAAGTCCAAAAAAGAGAAGTGGTTCTCCAATATATATCTCCACAGATGAGAAGATAAACATATATTTTGGTAAAGCCTCTATCCAAGATGAAAGAGTTTGCATACTCAAGATGGAGCTCGTGGAGATGACTTCCTTATTGAAAAAGGAAGAGATGACTCCCAGGTTGGGAGGGAGCACTGATGTGTTATTGACTTATGGAAAGTCATTTTTCAAGTTCTAAAAATGGTCAAGGATGAGTAGTTCCTTTCCAGTTCAGAAAGTGGTTTGAGATTTCTGAAGGACAAGAATTTTCTAGTTCGGAAAATGGTCCAGATCGAACAATCATTTTTGTAATGAAAATGGTTCGATGGATTGTTGATGTACCATAGACAGTAATTACCCTTGTCGCCAGTGTGGGGGAATGGTCTAGGACAATATCTCTTATTGACGATCACTCTCAATAGTGGTCAAGAAGACTGTTCTGCCTCATCGGACAATCATTCTTTCGAAGATCACAGTTGTGAGCAGTTTCGAAGAAAGGTCTGTTTTGGAGGTTGGTGCAGGACAATCATTTCCTTAGCAAATGATCTGGACAGTCATTACCTAGGGAAAATTCATTCTCTCCAGGTTGCACTTTGTTTAGTGCCAGAGGAATGGCCCAGATAGGTGAATGGTCCAGGTTCAACAATCAGGGACAAGCATTCCCTAGGGTAAACTCATTCTCTCTAGGTTGCACTTTGTTTAGTGCCAGAGGACTGGCCCGGATAGGTGAATCGTCCATGCTTAGAAATCGGGACAGATATTCTTCCTTTCTTGAGAAGAATAGTCCAGATAGCTCATCATTGATGTTTTAACTTCTGGAGGCAGATGCTCTAACAAATCTCACAGATGTGAGTGGAATAATGGCCCAGATGATTCATTTTATATCATAACAATGTTTTTTGTGCAGGTTGATACCATATATGATTGTTATGGAGACTATATGTCTCCAGACAATAGATGTATACTACTGTGGTGTATGTGTTCCACTGATTGTGACTATATGTTACTGATCAAATAACTGTGTGCTACTTGGTGTGGCAGTGTATGCTGGATTATAGTTGTGTACTACTATGGATAGACACAGTTGTGTTCTATTGAATGACATTGTTCTAATTTCCTTGAAAACTATCAGTAGTGTTGGAAATTATTATCATCTAGATGGGTGATCAATGGACAAAGATTCTCCAGACGTAAAATGGTCCAATACATTTACTCTTCTAAGATATATGTCCGGATTAGAAGAATGGCTCTTATGCCACTCTGTGGAGTGAGTGACTTATCCAAAATCATGTCTGATTACTCAGATGGAGCATGGTTTCGAGAGATGATGCAGCTAATGACATTGATAGTGATGATGGTGCTCATGATCTAATCATGAGTTAGTCTATACGACTATGTTGATGCTACCAGGTGAATGGTATGTTTGTGCTCAATACCATTTCCTTCAATACCTCCCTAGCTAGGAGGGAGTGTTGATATTATTGTAGTTGCGGGAGGTATTTACCTCCACATGTAAACCTGACGAGAATAGAATATTCCAAGAAGCAAGAAGAAACCCTAATTAAGTGGTTAATAACCCTAGAAGACAAGTTGGCTCAAGAGAATGACTTGTATTAGGTTATTAGCCTCCAAGAGAAGAAGTCGGCTAAAGGAAATGTTATATACTAAAGAATTAGTACCCAGAATGAGAAGTCGGCCCAGACAGTCTACCAGAATTAGTATAAATACAGGAGGCCAGTATTCATTCTGGCTAGTATTCTTAGAACTGTAGAAGCAACACTTGTGCGCACTGTAGTTGGCCAGTTTCTGTGCAAGTTTGGAGAGATGTTGTTGCAACTGCTGCAACTAGTAGATTTTGGTTTTGTCTTGGACTATCTCTTGGTTATGGTTTGGACTCTCTGATTAGCTATTGTTACACTTTCTTGGTGTGTTATCCTTGCAGAAAGGTATGCCACCTTTGTTTGGGTATCTAGCCTAGGGTTTTCTTTCACAATGATTCTCTGTCAAGGTTAAGGTGCTTGGGGTGGCTTCGACCTATGGTTGGGTGAAAATAGTGATATTGTCTATCGTTAAATGAGCACATCCATTATATTTTAACAAAGGGAATGTTCATGTCAAGGTGGAGCACTGAGAATCCATTATAAGGTACGTGAAGGTGAGTGGAAAAGGTTCACTTGGGACGACTTGAATGAATTTGGTCAAGGTTTTGAATGTAAAGTTCAAGGTGGAACAATGTGTCCAAGTTAGGAAGGTGGGTTTGTATAGGAAGGCTGATGTGTTTAGAGATTTTTGGTGAAAAGAGCAGTGGTAGGTCAATCAAGTGTTTCATAATAGATGATGGAGTACTTCATATTCTTGGAATTTGGAAATTATTGCAAGGAAGTTGGGTTGAAGGGGCATGTTCAATAATGCCAAGTTGCAATAATAGTTGTGGGCATAAGTGATTGTGCTATTTGGTAAATTGATCTCCGTTAGTTGCAAAAGACTAGAAGATTCTAGAAGAGGTGCGAATAGGTCAGCTTGTGATTATTCAAATGTGAAATTTTTTTTGGGTTGTGATGCTTATGCTTTTGTCAACATTAGAAGTACCATATCAAATAGGTATATGTGTGTTGCTTATGGTTATGGTGTTAATGGATGTAGATTGTGGGATCCTACTTCCCACAGAATCATCATGGACAAAGATGCAGTGTTTGATGAATCTCCTTTAATAAAATTATATATAGTAAAATATGAAAGGTACAACGCGTGAATGGAAGTAAAAAGGTATTTAGAAGGTATTGATTTCCATGATTTTTTTTCAAAAATTGTTAAGATTGTTTATATTCATGTTGTGTTATCAATAGTTGTGTTATTTGATATTGAGTTAGAGCAACTAGATGTTAAAACAATTTTACATGGAATTTTGGATAAGGATGTGTATATGGAATAGTAAAAAAGGTTAGTTTAGGATTGCAACAAAAGATTTGTTTGCAAACTCAAGAAGTCATTGTATGGCCTCAAGCTCAAGAAAATAATGGTACAAGATGTTTGATTTTTTCATGGTGAGACAAATTTTATAGGAAGTGAGTATAACCATTGTGTTTATGTTACATTCATTATCTGGTGTTATATGTTATGCTTGTAGCAAGCACAAACATGGTTGAGATCAACAAGTTGGCTCAATTGGTTAGGACATTTGATATAAAGGATCTAGGAGTAGTTAAACAAATCTTGGACATGCAAATACACAAAGAGAGGAAATATAATAAGCCTTGGTTATCACAAAAGAAGTATGTTGTGAAGATACTTAATAAATTCAGTATGAATAGTGTGAAACCGATAAATATCCCTTTGTCTTTCCATTGTATGTTTTATTCAGGATTATGTCCTAATAATGAAGAAAAAAAGGGTTATATGTCTCGTGTATCTTATGATAGTAGAAAGTTTGATGTATGTAATGAAATGGTCAATATTTCACATGTAGTTGGTGTTATCAGTTGATACATGGAAAAACCAGGTGAAGAGCATATAAATGGGTTATGATGATTGTGATGGGAATGTTCAAATATTTCACATGCAATTGGTGTTGTCAATGGACACATTGAAAAACAAGGTGAAGATACTGGAAATGAGTGCTTTAGTATCTTAGAAGCACAGAAGTACAAGTATAACCTACAGTAGTTGCAATGATTTATCCCGTTGTTATGATTTAGGAGATTGGAAAATAGGAGATCTACCTCAGGTTATGTCTTGCATGAATGAAATGATCTATTGGGTAAGTTTGGACAATTACATGACGAGGTGTTCTATGGTAGTTGAAGTGTTGTGAATTTGAATAACATCCCAACATATCAAAATCAGACAATGTATCATTTGGTAAGACAGGTTACTAATGGAGGCAGAATGGTCCATACTGGAGCAAATTGTGCAGACATGTTCACATAACGAGTGTTGTTAGAGAAGTTGTGGAGTTGCGATGGTGTTTGGCTTCTCTTGGATTTCAAAAGAGGTGATGAATGGGCTTGCGAAAGGTATCTAATAAATTGTTGTCAATGTGGAGATTGTTATTTAATGTTACAACAATCGATTAAAAGAAAATGTAAAACTGAAATTTACTTATGTAAACATTTAGTGAGGTTGGTTTACGAAATCGATGGAATAATGGATGGTAGTACTCATAACTATGTAACAAATCTATAAATCCTAATAGATGCATTGGGTTGGTGGGTAAGCCTAATTGTAAGCCTATCTTGAATAATAAAGACACTGATCTCGTGGATGTTTCCTTGACACATTGTTAGGGTTTTACCACTTAAATCTTTTGTGTTATATATTTGTCTTTATTGTCGGCATAAGGAAATATATTCAAAATCACATAACAACAACAACAACAACAACATAATAATAATAATAATAATAATAATAATAATAATAATAATCTAATTTTAAGGTCACAACTAAACCAAACACTAAATTGGTGAATGTGACCCCTTGTTTGTGGGACAAAAGACCCTACAACGATTTGACTACTAAAATCTACAGAAATATACATACACAAAAAAAAAACATAATTAGATTCTTTTTAATTTTAAATTTATTAATTGTATAATGAAAAAAAAAATAAAAAAAATATTACGTCAATGATGTATTAAATGTTATTTGTGTCACGTCAATCTCAATTAACGAGGGTAAACATATTACATAGATTAAGATTTTACATAATTGAACATACCTCATTTCTTTAGATATTAGTATAGGTTCATAAATTATTTATGGTTCACAATGATATATAGTTTTATTATTAATATTTTTTTCAAATGTTAGGTGTGAATTTTATATTATTAATATTTTTTTTCCCAAATGTTAGGTGTGAATTTGATATGGAATATGAAAGGATTTATATATTCATTAAGTTGTAATAAACAATTTTTCTTTTATGTATAACACTATTTTTTTTCATTTTTCATTAATATTTATATATTTTATATATAATTGATATTGGAATATTTTATTTAAAGTGAAAAATGAAATATTTTAGTTAGGATCAATAAATATTTTTTATGATTAATATTTTTTTAAATGTTATGTGTAAATTTATTAATACATATTATTTACTATAGGTTTTGAAAATAAATAATAATTTCTTTTTTTACTTTTAATTACTTTATATATAGAGAAACAAATATGTGTTTTTAATATAAAGTTGATATTGAAGTACTTTACTTAATGTTAATATTGAAATATTTTATTTATCATTGACATTGATATACGATTTTTGTTATTAATGATAATGGTTATTAATGTCCACTAAGACTAACATGGTTTTATCTTAACTTAAAAAAATGGTAAGGAATTACTTGATTTCCTTTCAATTTTTGTTTTCTTGAGAGAAACCGGGAAAAATGTATATTAAAAACAATCAGGTTGAAGCTAACAGAAGAGTAAAAACTTTAGAATCATTAGCTTGCTAGCTATACTATGGTGAAAAGAAACCAAAATTTCTAGGTTGGCTTTGATAAACCAAGCCCAAGACTTCCCTAGATTCAAACTTACTACTTCGTGATTGCAAGAATATATCCTTACAAATTGATTACATAAGAAAATGCAGAAGAAAAATATAATTAACAGATATGCCAATCTATCCCATCATACATACGATGTTACCCAAGGTTCGCTGAGAGCCCCTTGCAATGGCTGGGATTCTTTAGCTTCGGAGTAGCCTCTGGTGAAATGTCCATATTCATGACAACTATTACATTTTAAAGGTAGGTCTGCTCATAGTTAAAGGAATGAAGATGACTCCAACCATCCACATTGAGTTGAATCGCCTCTAGCTATTCCTTTGAAAAATCCATCTCCACACATATTTTGACACAAGCACATATGTTTCCCTTTGGCTCAAAATGGGTTATATATCAACCGAGTTTATTTCTAATTCCTTTGAAGTTGATTTCACCCTCAAAAAATAAGGGGGGGGCATGGAATTCTAATCCAAATAGGAGCATAATATATCTTCATATCTGGTTTAAAGTCAAGGGTCCAGTGAGAAAGAAACATTCTCATAGAACCCATGAAGAAAGGGTCAGATCTAAATATATGGTCCCATTCTTCAATGGTTTTAAAGATAAATACATAAAATCCTTTCCCATAGTAAAAGTCCAAGGGGTCTTTCTCAGGCCAATTCTTGGAAATCAATTCTTAAACTACCTTAGGACTGGGCCAAAGGCCTAAAAAATTATCGACTAAACCACCCTTTGTCAAGATGGTAGAGTTTTTTTGACCACAAATTTCCCTAATAAGTCTAGACTTGGGATGGAATCAACTCTTTTGGAAAACCTTCCCACGTCGGTAGAAGGGGAGAGACTTCCCATGATGCTTCTGACAACTTCAAAACCATAGAAAACGAAAAAGACCCTTAGTGACCATCAAACCAAGCTGCTATCAACTCATCACCAAACTCACGACGCACAAAGGAAACCACGAATGAGGGCTATGGATAGAGGAAACCAGGGACAAGGGAAACGACTAGGGAAAATCCTAGCCGCAAAGGAAGACGCCCATGCTCCTACTCATCTCGATTTTCATCAAAAGAAGTATCGGTTTCCTTTCGAATTTTATTTATGTTCTTAAGAAGCATTCCTAAATCTCCATAATTTGGGTGAGTTAAAAGGATATGAAGGTCGATATTATAACAAATATTTTGAGATTGAGATTTAAAATGGGTGTACTTAGGACATTATAAGAGGAAGTGATTTTCATCTTTAACCTCTTAGTGTTACAAATATGACTAATTCTATTGACCGTTGATGTTTTAGGATTGGGGCTCATGAGAGTTTGCTATTATTTTATCAATGTTGATTTTCTTCTTTACACTAGTTAAAACATAGATATACTTTTGATCTTCTTGATTAGGGTTTATCACCTTGTTATAATATCTTAATTTTCTCTTATCCTTTAATTATTTATGACACCACAATTTCTTCCTTGATTCCCAATGGTTTATCCAAGACCTGACATCTTTTATGCCAATCCCCTTTGAGTCACATGTGGTTTTGAATATTCACTTGAATGTAATCTTGTGAAGCCTCTTATTTTTCATGTTGGTTATCTTGTTCTTGTACATTAGGTATCTAGTCATAGTCATATTCTTAATGAGAAAAAGACTTGCTTTTATGAAGAGGATAAATCATAAAATATGATATATCACCTTTAATTTTAAAAATAAATGATATGTCATTGTGTAAGTCAACTAGAGACCTATATCA
>ML807711.1:7575-30072 GCA_009831015.1 Picea engelmannii | reverse complement strand
TCTATTTTTGTCTTGCTTGAGCATATATAAGCTCAGCTATCTCCTGTTGTTTGAGAGCTCTTCAGTTCTGTTCTGTACTTCTTCATACATTTGAATATACTATTCTTTTCTCTCTGCATTTCTCTGTCCTTCACAATTTATCAATATCATGGAGGTTGCAAGCATGAGATTCAACAGGTTGGAGAATGACATCAGCGAGTTAGCTGACATCATGGAGGCTGCAAGAATGAGATTTAAAGGATGAATTATTTTCAACTTCAAATGGCAACCTGGAATACCAAAGTACTCAATCATCCAAAAAAATAGAAGAGCCAATCCCTGTCTTCATGGTTTGCTAAATATAGCAAAGGAAAGGACCACCTTTACATACTTGGCCAAGGAGTCGATGACATGAACATCTTCGTTGGAGCGCGAAAGGGTATAATTGATGATCTATTTGCTGGAAAAAATCTAGGAAAGGATGCTAATTAATTAATTGATTCCCCTTCCCATTTACAGTATGGCTTCAATTAACAGGTAACGTTCTCACCAAAATCCAGTCCTGACTACAACGCCCAATTTTATCTTCGCGTTACTTTATCTGCAAACACGGGAAGGGTGTGAATGAAACTTAAATCCAATGACAAAGCGCATGGGCTAATAATTGTACTTCCTCACTTGTATACAAGCAGAACCACTAGCCTTGTGTATCCCAAGGAGCGAAGAAGGCATATCAATATGCAGGTCTGTGGAAAAGCCATACATGGTGGAAAAACATGACACGTTTTCGCATCTTTATCATAGAAGACCTAGAGCTCTGAACGCATATTCTGGTATTCTTATTGCAATTGGCGGACATGATTTTACATTGGAATGGATTCTCTAGAAGCAAGACGACGGAGACCGCAGCAGAGATCGAAGAAACGATTCCAATGGTATCAAAAAGTATGAATTGAAGACAAGAGCTTCATCAATGTCGATTCGTTTTGTCCATGGTTTGCCCCTGCGTAGGACTCTAACCTTCGACCAGAAAAACCCTAACGGTGCTTTCAAAATTAGAAAGCCTATCGACCGTAGAGGCATGGAGGTGAGCGCAATCGACCACGATCAAGGATTTATCATTTTCCCAGCCTTTCAACAATTATGCCATTCAAATCAGGTACTCTCATTTTTAAATTTAAGAGGCTCTCCATTAGATTTCATAAATATGGATTTCCTATCTGCAGAGGATATTGATTTTTCTTATGAAAAGGTGAGGAGATTTATTTTTCTTATGAAAATAAGGTGATGAGGTCCTTAAAGCATTGCAGGGAGACTATTACTGCATTTCTGGTACTATGTCCTTGAACCCCAAAAAATCATTATTATGCTAGTTGATTCTACCATTGAAATTTAGCTGAATAGACACTATGTAAAAATTTTTTTGATAAATTGAGTGAATCTTGTAAGCTCCCTTCTGTAAGCTCCCTTAACCGTATTGAATTGCCGTGAAACCAACCACAACTGTAACTGTATTGAACCGTCGGGAAACTAACCTGAATTGTATTCAACCGCCGACAACACGTTTGGAAACCAATTGGAACCGTTTTCTCATTTGGGAGCTTCTGGAATGGTCCATTATTCCATACGGCTTAATTCAATCAATTTCCTTCAGTCTTACACCATCAATCAGAGTGAGCAGAGCTTGGAAGTTCCATACAGAAAGCAAAACTAGTGTGGAACTGGGAAAACTTCTACAACAATTAATCAAACTCAAACAACATCAATGGCCGGAGGTATGATCCATTTTGGCATCTAAATTTCGATTCTTTTAAGAGTTTTATTCGGCATATTATAGAATCGATTTAAATCTAACATTTGGTATCAGAGTAGATTTTATCTCTGCCTTGTGTTTTGGAGAGGTGCGTCCCTATTGGGTTTTCCTTGCATTTTCTCTGCACATATGGCATAACCATATATTTAGCGTCTTTCTTTTATAATTTGGTTGTACATTTTAAAATGAAATTTCTATGCTCTATACATAGAGGTTTCATTGCATTACTGTGCGTCTTTAGGTTATTTTACTATACGTTTTTCCCTAAGGAGAATAGCATCTGTACACTTTGCTTCTAAGTCACACAATAGTTAGAATTGCAATTCGGGTGATCTTTTATGGTCATTAAAATAATTTCTTTCTTAACCTCTAATTAAAAACATGCTATTTTGAATGAGTATACATCGTTGAATGTTATGCATGAATATTGTAGTTTTATTTATGCAATTTATAATTATTCTCATATCAACTTAATTTTATGCATAAATGAAATAATGTCTACTGATCCATATAATTTTTAATTGATTAGAGAATAGCCACAACATCTCTAATTAAATAATATTATATATTATGAATTACGATCACATAAGGAATATTTAGACATAAATTGTAATTAATTATACTAAATATAATAAATTTTATCCCACAGGAATTTTTATTATATTTATATAATTAATTAGGATAAAATATTAAATTATTCATAACTTACACACAAGAATTATGAATTAATAGTTTTATCATAAAGTTCAAATATATGATAGAATAATTGAATCTGCTTGAATTGGAAATTTAGCCCACAGGCAATATTTTATGCATTTGTACAACCTGCAAATTTTTCAGGAAATTTAGCCCACAGGCAATTTTTATGTCATTAGATTCAAATTTAAGCATGAATTTACATTGGTAAAGCATGAAATTTTATTTTATTTTTGCTGGCCTCAATTTTAACGTAAGCATGTAATCTTTAATTTTATGCATTTGTACAACCTGCAATTTTTTATGAAATTCGTTGTGATATCCCTGAACTTAAGGGAGATAACTATAAGGACTGGAAGGAGAGAGTTCTCCTTCATTTGGGGTGGATGAACATAGATTATGCTATTAGGAAATATGAACCACCAACACGCACTAATACCAGCACTAGAGTGGACATCATGCTTTATGAGCAATGGGAGCGATCTAATCGCCTAAGCATGATGTTCATTAAGACTAAAATTTCAACTGGTATTCGTGGTTCCGTTGATCAGCATGAAAATGTCCGAGACTTGCTGAAAGCCATTGATGATCAATTCGTCACTTTAGACAAGGCACTAGCAAACACCCTAATCATGAAGTTCTCATCCCTAAGGCTCACCAGTGTGAAAGGTGTGCGCGAGCACATCATGCAAATGAGAGACACTTTGGCTCAACTAAAGAAACTCGAGGTTGAAATATCGGAGTCTTTCCTGGTGCACTACATCCTAAACACCCTTCCGCACCAATATGGACCCTTCAAAATCTCATACAACACACATAAGGATAAATGGTCAATTAATGAACTCATGACCATGTGTGTTCAAGATGGAAATGGGAGAAAGTACAATGATGGCAACGCATGGAAAGGGAAAATATCAAGCCAATAAGAAAAGGGAAAGGTAAAGTACCTCCCCAAGATGATATCAAGAAGAATTCCAAGGGACACATGAAAAAAGAATGAGCCAAATTTCAGAAATGGCTTGCGGACAAAGGTAATACAATCTCGTTCGTTTGTTATGAATCTAATATGGTCAATATCAATATTAACACATGGTGGATTGATTCTGGATCAATAATTCACATTTCGAATTCCTTGCAGGGTTTGCAAAACCTAAGGAAGCTAGTGGGAAGTGAGCAAAGCATCTTATCAGGAAACAAGATGGGCTCGCATGTGGAAGCTATAGGAACATGCTATTTAACTTTAAGTAGTGGTTTTGTTTTAGAATTAGAAAAGACCTTTTATGTTCCAAGTTTTTCTAGAAACTTGATTTCAGTTTCAAGGCTTGTATCTTTTGGATATTCCTTCAACTCTTCAGAAATATATTTCAGTTTATTTTATAAATCTGATTGTGTTGGGAATGCTATTTTGTCTAATGGTCTTTACTGCATTAATTTACACAACAATGTCATTTATGATTCAATGTATGTTAACACTGGCACTAAAAGATGTGTTATTAATGATGTTTCCTCTAAATTATGGCACTGAAGACTAGGTCATATCTCCATAGAAAGAATTAAAAGATTGGTAAATGAAGGGGTACTTAATACTTTGGATTTTACTGATTTTGAGACTTGTGTGGATTGTATAAAAGGAAAGCAGACCAACAAGTCAAATAAAGGTGCCAATAGGAGTTCAGGCATATTAGAGATCATACATACTGATATATGTAGTCCAGACATGGACTCACATGGTCAGAGATACTTCATCTCTTTTATAGATGATTACTCATGATATATGTATCTCTACATGCTTCATAATAAGAACAAAGCATTAGATGCCTTTAAAATCTTTAAGGTTGAAGTAGAGAAACAATGCGGCAAGCAAATTAAGATCGTGAGATCAGATAGAGGTGGAGAATATTATGGTAGATACACAGAAGATGGAAAAACACCTGGGCCATTCGCAAAATTTGTTCAAGATCATGGGATTGTTGCCCAATACACCATGCCTGGTTCACCCGACCAGAATGGTGTAGCAGAAAGAAGAAACTGAAAATTATTGGACATGGTGCGGAGTATGCTTAGCAGCTCCAATATTCCTAAATCCTTGTGGATTGAAGCACTTAAGACGAAAGTGTATATATTAAACCGAGTTCCAACCAAGGCTATTCCTAAAACGCCATTTGAATTATGGAAAGGTTGGAAACCGAGTTTGTGACATATGCATGTTTAGGGATGTCCGTCTGAAGTGAGAATCTATAATCCACAAGAGAAGAAGTTGGACCCAAGGACCATTAATGGGTATTTCATTGGATATGCTGAAAGGTCTAAAGGTTACAGATTTTACTGTCCATCTCATAGCACTAGGATTGTGGAATCAAGAAATGCAAAGTTTCTTGAAAATGACTTGAACAGTGGGAGCGATCAAACCAGGAACATAGTTTATGAGAAGGATCATTCAGAATCTCAACCTTCCACCCCAAGTGATAGATTGTTTATTGTTCACAACACCCCTCAAGTACAAACTGGTGTCGAACAACCAATTGTTGAAGTTCCACAAGTTGCTGATGGCATTCCAGTAGAACAGGTAGTTCAAGAGTTTCCAAGAACTTTTGAACAACGAGTTGAACCACATACTTCTCAGGAAGATGGTGGTACAACATTAAGAAGATATACTAGGCCAAAGAGATCAACAATTCCTGATGATTATGTTGCGTATCTGCAAGAATCTGACTATAACATTGGAGCCAAAAATGATCCCGAGTCTTTTTCACAAGCCATCAGTTGCAAAGAATCATAATTATGGTACGATGCCATGAAGGAAGAGATGAATTCTATAAAGAGTAACAAAGTCTGGGATCTTGTTGAGTTGCCTAATGGTGCAAAAGCCATTGGATGTAAATGAGTCTTTAAGACAAAGAAAGACTCATTGGGCAACATTGAGAGATATAAGGCAAGACTTGTTGCTAAAGGATTCAGTCAGAAAGAAGGAATCGACTACACAAAGACTTTCTCTCCTGTATCTAAGAAAGATTCCTTGCGTGTAATTATGGCATTAGTAGCCCATTTCGACTTGGAGTTGCAACAAATGTATGTGAAAACGACATTTCTCAATGGAGATCTAGAGGAGGAAGTTTACATGAAACAACCTGAAGGATTCCCCTCTAGTGATGGTGAGCAATTAGTTTGCAAACTCAAGAAATCCTTATACAGTTTAAAACAAGCATCCCGCTAATGGTATTTGAAATTCCATAATGTAATTTCTTCTTTTGGTTTTGTAGAAAACAATATGGATCAATGTATATACCTGAAAGTTAGTGGGAGTAAAATTTGTTTTCTTGTTTAATATGTGGATGACATTTTGCTAGCAACCAATGATAAGGGGTTGTTGTATGAGGTGAAACAATTCCTCTCTAAAAATTTCGATATGAAGGATATGGGTGAGGCATCTTATGTCATTGGCATTAAGATCCATAGAGACAGATTTCAAGGCATCTTGGGTCTATCTTAAGAAACCTATATTAATAAAATTTTAGAGAGATTTTGGATCAAGGATTGTTCACCAAGTATAGCTCCCATTGTGAAGGGTGATAGGTTCAATTTGAACCAATGCCCGAAGAACGATTTTGAAAGGGAACAAATGAAGAAAATTCCATATGCTTCTGCTGTCGGAAGCCTAATATATGCTCAGGTCTGCACAAGACTCAACATTGCATTTGTTGTGGGAATGTTGGGACGATATCTGAGTAATCCAGGTATAGACCACTGGAGAGCTGCAAAGAAAGTAATGAGGTACCTTCAAGGAACCAAAAACTACATGCTTATGTATAGACGGACGAACAATTTGGAAGTAATTGGCTACTCAGATTCTGACTTTGCTAGATGTGTTGATTCACGCAAATCAACATCGGGATACACTTTTATGATGGCCAGTGGAGTTGTATCATGGAGGAGTGCCAAGCAGACCTTGATTGCCACTTCTACTATGGAAGCCAAGTTCGTCTCCTATTTTGAGGCTACTTTACATGGTGTATGGCTTAAGAGTTTCATTTCTGGGCTTAGAATTATGGATTCTATCTCCAAGCCATTGAGAATGTATTGTGACAATTCAGCTGTTGTTTTTATGGCTAAAAACAACAAAAGTGGGAGTCGAAATAAACACATTGACATTAAGTATTTAGCCATAAGGGAACGTGTTAAAGAAAAGAAAGTAGTCATTGAACACATCAACACTGAGTTGATGATCGTTGATCCTTTGACTAAGGGCATGCCACCGTTTAAATTCAAGGAGCATGTAATGAATATGGGACTTGGTTCCATTATGTAGTTTCTCATTGTATGGACAATGTTATTTTAATGAAATTCTTAATTATTGTGATGTTTTCCTCATATTTATGTGCACCTTAATTTGATTTGAGAGAATTCATCTGTGTAGGACCAAGAATAAACATAAGGTTTATTCATTAAAAAAATTGTTGCCACATAAATTATAAAAGAAATAAATACATAGTAATGCATGGAAGATAATACTCGTCATAAGAGGACTTATCGCCATGATTCATGTATCTATTACTTAATACAGATTATCAATAGGTTTTAAGATGAGACATTAAGATTGGAAGTATGGACCAAGTGGGAGAATGTAAGCTCCCTTTCGTATTGAACCACCGCTCCCTTAACCGTATTGAACCGCCGTGAAATCAACCAAAACCGCAACTGTATTGAACCATCTAGAAACCAACCCGAACTGTATTCAATCGTCGACAGCTCATTTGGGAGCTTCTGGAATGGTCCATTACTCCATATTGTTCTCTACCTAGATATGTGGAACAGTTAATAGTTAGCCAACATAAGCTTGATGGAAGCTTGTCTATAAAGATTTCATTTTGGTCCACAAGCTTGCTTAATTCAATCAATTTCCTTCAGTCTTACACCATCAATTAGAGTGAGCAGAGCTTGGAAGTGCCATACGGAAATAAAAACTAGTGTGGAACTAGGAAAACTTCTACAACAATTAATCAAACTCAAACAACATCAATGGCCAGAGGTATGATCCATTTTGGCATCTAAATTTTGATTCTTTTAAGAGTTTTATTCGGCATATTATAAAATCGATTTAAAGCTTACAAATCCAACATTATTTCCTGATTGTAGTTAGTGAATCAGTTATCGTAATATCACCTCTCCTCTTCTTCTTGTGTGTCTCTTGATACATCATTGTTCTAATTTATGTCACGCAGTGGAAGAAGACTCACAATGTCGATTCTTTGACACCTATTTGTCCAATAATTCTGTCAAAGTGGGAGATGGAGTTGGAATTCTGTTTATTAAAAGCACATGTGGTAGTTGCGGTAGCAGAAGATCATCAATTTCCCCGGAGGGTATGGATCCTCTTGTTGTTGCACTAGCGAGTGTTGCGCTTTTTGCAATTAGTGTAGCCGTGTTTCCATATGTCTGTTTTGAAGTCTCTGAACGTTCAAATCCTCCTATGACAATTTTCCTTCCAAAGATTGTCTGATTTCTCTGTAAGAATTCATAGAATGCATCTGTCAATATAGGCCAAATTGATAGAATATTTGTTCTCCAAATTCATAGAATGTATTTGTCAATATAGGCGATTTTGTCAATTTATTAAAACACATTCAGAATGCATAGATATTAACATGGAAATTGCAAAAATGCAAAGCATTACATTTTCATATAAATCGAAGTTCAAAATTCATGGATTAAAATAATTTCTGATTTAGAATGATTAAGATTGATTAGAGCCTCCATTAAAGCCTTACCTCTTGTTTGTTTTCCTCTCCTTTGAGTGTATTACAAGGTTTGTTGTCCTCTCCTTCTAGTTCTAGTGCAGTCCTTCTAGTTCCAGTGCACTGCAGGGTAAGTGGTTTTTCCAATTTTTTGAATAGCTAATGGGATATAAAAAAACCTTAATGGGATATAAAAAACCTTCTTTCTCGCCGTAGTTTATTTTAGAACACCAAGGTTTACATGGTCGTGTAGGTGCATGGTTGTATAGGCGGAAGCTTAACACCATAGAGCTTATGGAGTTGATAGCATAGAGCTTATGGAGATGACAACGGGGGGTTGTTGGACACCTGACAGATGTAACGTTAAAAGAAAAAAGAAAAATAATTTATGTGGGCAAACTGAGAATGTTAGGAATTAAACATCTAATGTTAGGAGGTAATGCTAGATTTATTTCTAGCATTACTTAATATCCTTGAAATATTTCTAGCATTACTTGATATCCCTAAAAATTATCAGCGAATGTATACCTTAAACTAAAGTTTCCTGAGTTGTGCCTTGGGAAGAGGCCAAATAAGACCTCCAAGTTCAAACTTACCATAAAAATTAAAATACTCTTGAAAAAAATGTTGACTGCTTATCAAAACTTTAGGCTAAAATGTTTGGAAATAACTGCATGTGAAATGTTTACAAAAACTTTAGGTTAAAAGGTTTTGAAATAAGTGCCAAACTAATTGAAAATCGGTGAATCGATTATAATATCCCTAGCCTAAAGGTAGTGATTAATAAGATGACTAATAAGATGAGTGCAAAAGTATGTAAGCACCCTATTACTTACATTGAATGCTCAGTGAGATGGGTATGAAGATTTGAATTTTAGGTAAAATAACTTGTATAATCATTAATGACTAATGTCACGTGTGGCTGTAGGGACTAGTTGCATATATCATGGGTGAGAATAACATTTACTAATTTGATGTAGGTACACGGTTTTTCAAGTGGCTTATACTTATTTTTCAAGGCGAGCAATATCCACCCTTCTATATAGCATTGAATGTGTAGCAGGGTGAATATATCTCCCTTTAGAAAATAGACAATTCAAATCCAATGCATTCAATGTTGCCTAGCAGAGTGGCTATTTCTCGTCGTGGAATAGAGGCAATTCAAATCCAATGGTGCATATCCACCCTAATGCTACTTTCAACGTTCCTTAACAAAGTGATCATCTTAAACAAAAAGGCAATTCAAATCCAACGATACATATCCACCCTCATAGAGCATTCAATATTGCGTAACAAAGTGGATATTGCTCACAATGAAAAAAATTATAAGTCAGTGAGATGAAAAACGTCCACCCATGTAAAATCAATAATAGTTGTAAATGCTCCATATCAATAACGCTCTTCTTACCCATGATAAATGCAACTGGTCCCTACAAGTGGCATTATTCAATGGAGAAGTGGATGGAGTAATAAATGCTTCCAAGTATATAGTATAAACAAAAGATGTTATATGTATACACTTTTTAATTCTAAATATCATCTAGAGTTATTTGTTACCCATATATCAAATCATGATTTGTTATTAAAATGAAATAAAGTAGAATGCAACTTCTATTATCATCACTAATTACTAGTAAATATAGAACCATGTCATTGATGTCATTAGAATCAAACTTACATTAAATGTTCAAAAAATGAAGACAATGTTTCTTTACAGTGGAGTTCAAAGAATAAATCTTTATAAAGAAACTCGAAGTATTTGTGGCAAGAGAGAGATAATACATGGTGTATTGATTGAAGAGATCATTGTATGGTTTGAAAGATATCTCCAAAATCATTGTTTTTTACATATTGTTGATTAATTGGGTTGGTTTTCATTGATGTCAACTTTTGAAACAAGTCTGGTAGCAAATTATGGTAGCCCCAACAATATATTTAAGGGACTTAAGATTGTTTGAGGTATAAAGGTATGAACATCAATGCATTTGTAGGTAAGACTATTCTAGATGGATAGTACATGTCATGCCATTTTTCGGTGATATGTGGAATGACACATAACTCCTCACAACTAGAGAGTTATGGCCTTGTGAAGTTGGAGAAACCTCATGAGTTATCTAGAAGCCCCTAGAAGGTCAAAGAAGTCAATTTATTCTAGAGGCTCCTAGAATAAATTTACTTGTCAAAGTCGTTGTAACTACGAGTTATTCATGAGTTTAGTTGTTGCAAAAATAAAATAATTAACAATAAATTAGTTGCAACTAGAAGTAGTGAGTTTACTATTTGTGGATAAAGTGGTTATAAGTGGACAAGTGGTTAGAAGTGGGTTAGCCCTAAAATAAGGAAGTTGGGTTAAGTTGGTTAGAAGGTAACCCCTAGAGGAAGCTACTTGGAGAGTATAAATAAGAAAGAAAGGGTCTCCTATTAGCACCTATTGAGCACATTGAATATCTATTATTTTGTAAGTTTTGTTGTATGTACTCATTGATACATTTGAAGTTACACAAGTTTGTGGTAGTAAGAAGGGTTGACGAAGAAAGTTTTAGAGTTGAAAAAATATTAAAAAAACCCTAGTTTTTTAGGTGTACGCGAGCTGCAATGGAATAGGTCGCGTACATACATAAGCTGTAAGTGAAGAAGGGCCCGTATAGTTGGGAAAGCCATGAAATCTTGATTTGTTGAGAGTGCAAGGTTCTTAGAGTATGAAAACAATTTCTCAGGAATGTCTACAATGATTAGGTACAATAGATCTATATACAGGTTCAAAAGGTATGTCACATTCTTATGTGTAGTTGGATATTGTTGTCTACATGAGATATGGTTATGGGAGTTTGAGGATTTTCCCTAGAGAGGTTGTTGGTTGTATGGAACTTATTGTATGAGTTAGATCTATAGAAATACAACACTGGTATGTCTGGTATTCATTATTGCTACATCTTGTTGGGTTGAGTGTTGAGGCATATATTGTATTTCTTGGTACATGGTTGAGGTTTTTTTTTGTAATGGGTTGGTGAAACTGTTGGTGCAGTTTGAGGCTACATATCAATGAGGGGTTGATGTTTAGTCCATGTGAGGGTTTCTACATTTGATCATGATTGTATACACATGTATGTTACATGACCAGAGAGACATAGATGCAATTGGTTAAGGGATATGTATGATGATTTATGCATAGGGAACAACTATAGATTGGACACAGTGACATGTTACAAGTTGATGTGACAGAGGAAACAAAGTATCTGAGTTTCAAAAAAGTGAAAACCCTAGCTTTCTAAAGGTGTACACAGATTGAAGTATAGAAAGACCGCGTACATACACAGGATGGAGTACATGTATGCCACATACATACACGAGCTGTAACATATACATGTCATGTACATGTTGGTATTTGTTGGTACAAGCTAATTTCTTGTACAGGTTGATTACAAGCTATTGGTACATGCTAGTTAGAGGTTGTTGGCACAGATTGGTATAGATATATAGTGGTATATCTCATAGTGACAGTGTGGTAGTGCTTTCATATTTTATTTGACACTTATATTTTAGGGAGGTTGGATGGGGAAATGATAGGTGGTTGTAGTCAGAGAACATAGGGGGTTGTAGCCTCCTTCTGGTTGTAGCCATAGAATTGGGGGGTTGGAGCTTCCCTCAAGTTGTAGCTTGAAAATATACTGGGTTGGAGCCTCTTTTCAGTTATAGATGAAGAACAAAGGAAGTTGGTGCTTTCAATGAATATAATTATTAAATACATATAAGAAACAACATTACGTGGTTTTATCCCACATTAGGTTTCCACGTAAAAATACTGGTGTACTTTGTATGTGTATTATTTCTCATTGTTCATGGTTCATTTATTCTGCACTTGTTGAATGAAAATGTTAAATTGATCATAAAGATAAACAACACTTATATACCATGGTTAAAAATGATTAAATTTCTCTATTACTGATTCACCCTCTCCCTCTCAATAATCCAACAATTTGTATAAGAGCTCAGGTTCCTTCAGGAATCAGTTTAACCACTAGTAGGTAGATCATGGAGAGAAACAATATGTATAAAAATGGAATACCACGTTTTGATGGACATACCTATGCATTCTAGAGAAGAAGGATGCAAAAATATATACAAGCACAAGGATTTGAGGTTTAGAAATCAATAGTATATGGATATAAAGAATATGTCGTTCCTCTAACAAATGACAATGGAAGGAAAGTCAACCTAAATAATTTGAAAGACAAAAATGCTATCCTAAATGGTCTGGATGATTTGATATATGTCAAAGTTATGCATTGCAGCTCCGCAAAGGAGATTTGGAACAAAATTCAGAATGTTTATGAAGGAGACACAAAATTCAAGGCAACAAAGATTCAAACTTACAAAGGTCAATTTTAACCGCTGAAGACAAAGGAAGATGAAAATATTGCAGCCTAATTTTTACGAGTTGATGAAATAGTGAATGAAATTAGAGGATTGGGAGAAGAAGTTGATGAATCTATAATTGTTCAAAAGGTGCTAATATCTCTTCCAATGAGATTTGATCATAAGATCCCAACACTAGAAGAAATAGCCGATATGTATTCACTAAGCATGGACATGAGCTACATGGAATATTCACAGCCTATGAAATGAGAATTGAATAGGAGAATCTAGTTATAAAATAAGTTGCTAAAGAATCCAAGAAGTCAAAGAAAAAGGGAAAGCAAAAGGAAAAGTAAGATAACAACAATAGTGACATCTCAAAGGACGATGAAAAAGTATCCAACTTCGTTAGAAGACTGAAAAATGGAACCGGTGGAAAATATAGAGTTAATCATCCATTGATTTGTTTTAATTTTAATGGTATTGGTCATTTCGCTAACAAATGCCCTCATAAGAAAAAAAAGGGAATGAAGAAGATGATTCAAATAGAAAACAAATATACAAAGGAAAAATAACCAAAAGGAAATTTCTCAAGAAAATATTTTTCACCAAAGAAGACAACACCTCATCAGACGAAGATGAAGTTAGTGAAAGTGATACATAAAGGGTTCTATTCATGGAAGTAGAAGATTCTGATGAAGAATGCGTTAGAATAATGTTGATGTGTTCATTTAACCATAGACAATGCTACACCATTGTCACCCATCCATAGGCATAAATCCACCCCTGAGCATCTTAACCTTTGATAAAAAGAATTATTCTAGGAAGCCACACCATAACCAAAAGATAACCAAGAGACCACACCTTCTCCAAGGGTAGTGGACAAGAGAAAGTACTAGAAAGACTGAAAAAAGAGGAAATTGTACAACAACATCTGTTGCTTCTCCTCCTGCAAAATTTCACAATTTTTCTGGGTGACTGAGAGTGTGTGAGTGAGTGAACAAATGAGCCAAGATGTCCTCTATTTATAGTGGTTCTGTCACCTGTCTAGGACAACTTGTCTTCCTGGAGGATAATATATTAATATTATATATTCTGCTGAGTCAATATGTCTTCTATTGTTTTCACACATCTGTTTAGAGTTTCTCTAGCTTCTGGAATATTCTATTCTAGTCAAAGGCTACATATCGAGGTTAATACCTCTTGTAACTACCATAATATCAAAACCCCCTCTTAGCTAGGGAGGTATTAATGGTCTCAAACACATCCATCCATCTTCACATGGTATGGGAAAGACTCATATAGTCTTGTAGACCATTCTACATGTAGCATCATCACATCAAATATGGCTACACCCATGTGGAACTGTCAATCTCGTCTAGGGGCCACAAATCACTAGAGAACACTAGAGCTACACCTCGTAGTGTGTTTCACCATCATTGTCATGGGATACATCTACATGACGTGCTCACCCATGGCTACATCCATGTCATGAGTATCATCATAAGTATCATCATTACTATCAAAATCATATGGTAACAATCATCAAATATATATCGTCGTACTTGCTCTTGGTATTCTTATGTCATAGACAATATCACAATATTCATGAGCCTCATTTAGTTATATTGATGATCCATATCCACTGCCATGTGTCTAGCACCTCAGGTCATTCTTTTCCCATGACAAGAATCATGATCTCATCAGAGCCACATTCACCTCATAGTTGATCCTCTCATAGGATCACTCCATGAGTGTATTTCGCTCAATGCTATCAGACACGTCTGTCTAGAACCTTAGGTCATTCTTGTCCCATGACAAGAATTATGACCACATCAGGGCCAAAAACACCTCATGGTGATCCTTTCATAGGATCACTCTGTGAATGCATTCAACTCGATGCTATTAGACATGTGGAATTGCACCTCAACCACCTCAATTCTTTATTCCATCGAAGACTACGTTGGTGCACATCTACTATGGATGTAGATATTGACTATCTCCCTTGGTCTGTAGCCCAGTTCCCGTGGAGATAGATTCAACATGATGCTTATCGAGGCTACTCACCTACTCGTAAGAGTTTCAAGGCCCGATGAAATTCACACATAGGAGATCTAGTAGCAACTCGAATCTTCAGTCCGTCGAATATTACATCTGGGCCTATTCCCACATGATCAAGTCCATTTGATCAATCTTGGAATATCGACATGATGTTGAAATCATTAATACTCCCCCAGGGAAACATTTTCATTCCTTCCAAGCTTGTTCCAAATAGAGGCTTAGTGAAAATTTCAACTATTTGCTCATCTATAGATAAGTGATGGAACCTCATTGCTCCTTCCTGCACAATGTCTCTAATGAAGTCCTGGAAGATCCTTCGAAAATCCATCCTGATTCATATCTTGCATCACTGGCTATGATATATCTTCTTCTTTGCTTTTCTGGAAATCCTGCTTGATCCCAAGATAAAGTAGCACCCCATGTAATACTCATAGGCCGATTCCGAAGTGTAAATATCAATGTAACTATACTTTACTTATAAATTTGTGAGCTGAAGTAACAAGTTGTTGATTTGGTTCTGCACGCATTAAGTTAGTGCACAAGGATATCACATCAAATGAGTGTGTGTAGTTGTAAAATGATACATCGTTCAGTCGAATGTTTGGTGTGCACCTCTGTAAGTACACAAGAATGGCACATTGAAAGTAAAATACTTAATGAATGTAGTGCACGCAAGTGTTAAGAGAAGGGATTGCACACTGAAGGAACATGTGTGCAACCTTGGAATCAATGCGCACTAGTTTAGTGCACAGGTTTTTGAAGGGAAAATAATCCTTGTGTATATAAGTCATGATGTAACACACACCTATGAAAGGGTGCGAGGTTGGTGCACTGAGGAAAGAGTGCACGCAACCAAGAAGTTCCACGCACATTGGTTTTGAGTGTGCAGTCTATTTATTTTTAGGTTGGTGAGCCTGTATGCAAAATATTAGTACTTATGTACTGAGATGCAAATGTAATCATATGCAAATTAATGAAAATACATCCATGTAGAAGATCGACCACGTAAGAGAGTTTGTGGGGCTTAAACTACACTAATTGAGGTCAAGGGGGTTGGGTTAAAGGGGCTTAAATCCCAAAATGAATATTTTATTAATATTTCTTAAAAACTGTAAAGTAAGGATATAATATTATATCCAAAGTCCTGGGAAGGGGAAAAGTTGCTAAAAGCAGTTCTCAACATGGAAATTGTCAAGTTGGGGACATGCTATGGAAAAAAGGAAGTTCTCAACCTGACATATGTCTAGTTGGGAACATGTAGTCAAATGATTCAGACTTGGTCAATTCAGGTAGCCAATCATTCGGGGGGTTGGACCATCACAGGGGGTAAGAGAGCTGAATGATATGGCATCAAGGGGATTTCTCTATCATGCCCCAACCGTTTTGTGAGTGATCTCGTCGTTGTTTTCATGAATCGATTATTACTGTGATCAATATGTTGAATATTATTGTAGTTACATGTGTATTCCATAGCTTGGAGAGATTATTTGAAGAGGTGGGTTGCCAAGCCCATGGGACATTTGACTGAAGAGGTGGGTTGTCAGGCCCATGGAAGATTACATTCTCTCAAGGTGAGAGAATGGATGGGAATTATTTCCCGAGGTATCAAACTGCAGCAACAGGGCTATGAGACTTCCTATCCGTATTTTTTCTAAAGCCCTAGAAGGGAAGTGGGGCAGCCGAGGGATTGTTGAGCAGAGAAGGGGCACAATTCCCTGGGAATGAGAGACTATAGGTCTTCAATGAGAATTGGCATATGTGACAAACTTTCCTACAATTGAGTCACCTGTGTATGAGTTACTTGTGACCAAGTTCCTGTAGAGTGAGATACTTTAGCCTGGTTGGGAACCCTTGATCAAGTGGAGTTTAGCCCCAACTCGGGGGTGACCCACTGTTGATATTTATGACCAGTGTGGCCTAAGGATGGGGGGAACATGGAAGGTTTGTCTGCAGTTGGTGTCTTTTATTCCAAAAGATAAGTTCCAATTGTGTGTTAAATCATGTTTCCAAATTATATTTATGAAATTGTTGTCATGGGTTTATGTTATTCATGGTGTGTTTATAATTATGTTATTAATCATTTATAGATATGTTTAGAAAATGTATGTAATCATGCATTACAAATTTTCTATATGTTCTTAATTAAGGAAAGAGTTTTGTGAGAGCAATTTAAGTGGAATTGTTGGTAAATTGGCATAAGAGTTGATGAGGAAGATAGTTTTTCAAGTGGAACTCCCTATCGAGAGTCTGGGGGTGTTACAATATGGTATCAGAGTAAGAGAGTTTTAAGTGACATTACCCAACGAGTGGTTGGGGGTGTTAAAAATTGGTTTCAGAGCCCATTCTACAATAGTGAGCCTCGATGAGCCAGGTTAACATCATGTCAAATAAGTTTTCACAGAGAATTGAATTCAGGAGTGGCCAAATTTTTAAGTTTTAATGCGTCCATGACGAAAATTTGAAGAAATTAAGAGGAATTGGGAAAAGCCCCAATTTTTGTTGCTAAGTTCATGACGTATTTGGGAAAATTTGCACTAGAAATTGTTAGGACCACACAATGTACCTTTTTGCCTATACTTTTTTCCACTATTATACTCTTGATCACCTAGATTTAGACTCATACTATCGCTTTATCTGATCATCCCAAAGGTATACAACGTCCCTTCTCATTACTATACGTTTAATCTGTTTTGCATAATATTTTACATCACTCTCGTACTTAACCATTGATTAGAAATGCATAAGTGTTCAAAACTGCAGATTAGCACTTGAGACCTATTGCTGAAACACAGAACTGTCCAAGGTCGTTGTTGCTGAAACACAGAGCTGTCATACAGTTCGAGGTCACTGATGCTGAGACACAGAGACGTTACACAGTCCGTAGTCGCAGATGCTGAAACACGGAGCTGTCACACAGTCCAGAGTTGCAGATGTTGAAACACAGAGGAAACCGCCAGGACCGACATTGCTGAAACACAAAGGAAGCCATCACGGTCAGCGGTCAACAAAGCACTAACCGTCGCTCCTACATAAGAATGCCGACACAGTCAAGAGCGCAATTCACGTGGCTGAAACAACCCACGAATTGCGATGCTGAAACAACATCAGCAACAACGAGAAGAAGCTGTTATACCATCCGTAACAACAATACCTCATTCGACTCCTGTAATAGTATTTTGTTGCGCAAGACTAGGACATCCTATTCTGGTTTAGAAAGTAGATCCGACTAAAGATAGGACTCAGATACACATTGTAATTTTTGATCAATTGTATCAAAGGGATTCCCTCTTTAAATAAGAGGAAATCATCATTCGAGGACGAAAGTTTTATGTATTGAAGAAGCTCCAGAGACGAGGGACGTATTCTATCTTCCAAATTGTAATGTGATATTTCGACAGATGAATAGAAGACTGCTTTCAGTATCCTTCTCTAGATTTTTCGTTTCAGGGGAATCTTGTGAGAAGGGAGGGCCCACCTTCTTCACAAGATTCACCCATTAGTTTAGAAGTGTGTTAGTACAATTTCTGTTTACATTTTGATTAACTTTTGTTTTGCTGAAACACTGCTTTTAATGAATTCTGCTTTGTTGAAACACTACTGAACTCTGTCTTAGTTTATGAAATTCGTAATTCTTTTTATCAGCAATCTTTTGTGATGATTTTATAAGGCTAGCTAGAGATCGGGTTAAAGGTTCATGCTCAGACATGAAGGAATCAGAACACCTTGTCTTCTGTAGATTTCATTTAATTATGCAAGTGTGCAGCCAGGGATTGGGTTAAGGGTTCCTTCTCAGACAGGAAGGAATCAGAACACCTTGTCTTCTGTAGATTTCATTTACTTCTGCAAGTGTGTTATCCAGGGATTGGGTTAAGGGTTCCTTCTCAGAAAGGAAGGAACCAGAACATCCTGTTCTCTGTAGATTTCCATTATTCCTGTAGGTGTGCTAGCCAGAGACTGGGTTAAGGGTCCCTGCTCAGAAAGGAAGGGATCGGACTATCCTGTTCTCTGTAAACCTCAACTTCACAAAGTGTTCTGACAAAAATAGGGCTTAAGGCTCCTGCTTAGAAAGGAATGAACTAGACGACCTTGTTCTCTGTTAGATAGAGTTAATTGTCTTCTGCTTACTATTTTCATGAAAGAGTGTTAGTACTGAAGTCTCTGTTTGAGAGTAAGGGTCCTGTTCTCTGATTACAGAATAGTTGTTCTTTCCCATTGCAAGTGTTATTCTAATGTAATTCATGATTCTTAGATTAATCTTTAAAGATCTGCAATAGGGAAGTTGCTTTCCTGTGATTTAATTCAGAATTTCAGTTTATTGAAGCAAGTGTGATTAGTATAAGTTTCTTTACTACAACACTAAGTTGCTTTTGGAATTGAGCATATATAGTGCGTGGTTATCTTTGAAATAAAAGACTTCCCTGGGTTGATAATTTATGTATCACTTGATTGTTTAAATCAATTAAGCAATTATAGTGACCAACATTTTGGCGTCGTTGCCGGGGAAGATAGCTATAGATTTCAAAAGCACTTATGATTTATTTTCTTTAGATAAAAAGAATGCATGAAAAACCCCAAGGACACTAACCCTATAGGTGGCAAAGGAAAAGGAAAATGAGGAAGAAAGAATTACATTGATGAAATTTTATCAAAGTCTGAATCTGCTGCTCAACAACCAAACCTTCGAAAACAGAACTCCCAGCCTTCATTTCAGGCAATTTTTGGAACAGGGAAAGAAGTTTGGAGTCCTGAGACAGTCCAGAAGCTAGTAGGAGACATTGAGGATAGAGAAAGTGCAGCAGGGGAGCAGACAGAGGAAAACATGGATGAATACAATGAAGAATTGCGTCACGAAGAACAGGCAAATCCTGAAGGAGAGGTAAATGATGAAAATTCTTTATCTACATTAGGATTTCCTATTGGTGATCTTCCCAGAGGAGTATCCCCGATGAAAAACATCCCACTCTCAGCATTACCCAATTTTCATGGTTTATCTTCAGAGGATCCTGATGAATTTCTGTTTGAGTTTGATATATTATGCAGAAGTTATGATTACGTTTCTAATGCTCAAAAACTAAAGTTATTTCCAGAAACACTAAAAGGGAATGCACTAAGATGGTTTATGAGTCTTGGAAGCCATGTAATCACAACATGGGACCAAATGAAACAGAAATTCTTGAACAAATACCAGGACTACTGCCGAACAAGGGAAAAGAAGGAGGAGCTATTTAAAATGATGCAGAAAGAAGACGAGAATCTGGAGGACTTTGTAGAAAGGCTACAATACAATCTACAAAGATCCAGTAATCCCAATGTAGGTAAGGATATTCTCAAGACTATTTTATTAAAAGGGGTAAGGGATGACTCTCTGGATATGCTGAATATGCTTGGAAAATGGGACATATCTAAGGAATCATACGATGAAATTGTTAATTTATGAAAAAGATGTTCAAAAGGAGCTACAAGAAATAGATCAAACAACAGGGACACCACATTTTCAAGAGTCCAAAAATCAGCTAGTGGTGAAGCAACAAGAGCCGAAATAGGTAATCTACTTGAAGGTTTTAAAACTGAAATGTTAAGCTCTTTTGCCTCACAAATGGATACCCTGCAGATTAAGAAAAAGCAAGCAGAAGCAGAAGCAGCCTTGTCCATCTTTTGTTCTCAATGCAGAGATTAGCATCCGTGAAGAGAATGTCCACTCGATAGGAAACCAATCTGCACTATCTGTGACAAAGATCATGATACCCAAAATTGTCCATCTTTACCAGGGATCAAGGCAGCGTTACAACCAACGGACGAAGAAGCTGAAGTTGTCTATCTGATAACACAGAGGAGGCAATGGCAACCGCGAGGACAAGGTATGAACTCTAACATGCCATTTGCATCTTCTAATCGTTGGAACAATTACTCTTCTTTCAATCAAATGAGTTACTCCTACAACCAAATGCAATACACTAATCAAATGAATTACCCATCCACGCAACAAACTTACCCATCCATGCAACAAAATTACCCACCCATGCAGCAAAATAACCCACCCTTTGTTGATCCCTCAACGTGGACCCCTTGGCCTCCACAACAACAATAGCCATATCAGAATCAATGGAATCAAAATTGGAGAGGACAACAACCTGCCTTTCAAAATCAATTACCTCAATTCTCACAACCACTCTCCTTACCAGCAGGAAATCCTCCAAACAATCAAACGATGAGACCCCAGCTACCTGTACAACCTAACTCCAACCCGAATAATAAAGCTGTGCAGTGCATTGATATTTATAACCAGCCTACACTTTCTCTTCTCCCTGCACAATGCAACGATATTCACCTTCGATCTGGGAGAATAGTGGAACCTACCATAGCTGATGTGACCTCTTCTGATAAAGAGGAAACAAAGGAGAATGATGTACTTGAAAAGGTACAATCATCCTCTAACAATGCAGCTGAAACAACAACACCACCATTTCCTGAGCGTTTAGCCTTAGCCAAAACGCCTGAACCACCAGCCTTTAATCTTCTAGGGGAATTACAAAATTTATATGTCAAAATTCCCCTACTGCAAGAACTCAGAGATGTACCTATCTATGCTAGGACAATGCGAGATATTTGTATTAAAAAGCCTGGTAGGAAAACTAAGGATCCCCTTACAGTCCATGTTATGGGAGATCTGTCTGCATTAATGTCAAGCAAGACTCCCCCAGTCAAATATGGCGATCCTGGCCACCCTACTGTTACAGTACAAGTGGGAAAAACGATAATCCCTCGAGTCCTGGTAGACCTAGGTGCAGCCATCAATATCATGACTTTGGAAACCTTACAACTGTTACAATTGCAAGATCAAGTCAGAGATACCCCAACTATCCTAGAATTGGCTGACTGATCCACAATTAAACCAAAAGGAGTCATTGAAGACCTCGGCATCTCTGTGGAATCCTGGAATTATCCAGTTGACTTTACAGTGCTGCATCCCAAAACAAAGTTGGGGGGCCATCCTCTAATTTTGGGCCGACCTTGGCTGGCCACATCAGATGCTTTTATCAGCTGTAGATCAGGCTCAATGACAATTTCAAACAGTTATGAAACTAAGCAGCTTACCCTCTATCCTCATGCTACACCCTGGTTAATAATGATAATTCTGTATGGGTAGATTTTGAGGATCAACCTAATCAACCTCTTTTGACTATCAGACAAGCTTTAAGCCTGAAAGACTCTCCTGAGGATGAAATTATCAATAATTTTATTTGCGAGCCCTCCTCTTTCACTCCACAAATTCATAATCAATTAACTGCGCTGTTGGAGTCTGATAGTCAAGAAGACCTCAATTCAGGAAGCCCGCCTCAAACGCCTAAAACCATCTCCTCCAAAAGCATACCGGTCGAAATTGAACCTGGCAAAACATTAAATATAAACCCTCATTTGACAGATGCTAAAACACAATAGTTAATGAAGTTACTTCGGGAAAATAAAGAAGCATTCGCATGGGATTACACAGATATGAAGGGAATCCCTCCTGAGTTATGTACTCATAGAATATATATTAAGGAAGATTGTCGACCAATCTGCCAACCTCAGCGACGAATGAACCCGAACTTAAGAGAAATTCTCAAAGAAGAACTTCAAAAATTTCTCAAAGCAGGGTTTATCTATCCTATATCAGACAGTGAATGGGTGTCCCCATTGGTAATAGTTCCTAAGAAGAACGGGAAATGGAGAGTATGTGTGGATTACAGAGCTTTAAATAAAGCCACTCAGAAAGATCACTTTCCATTACCATTCATTGATCAAGTATTAGATAGTTTGTCAGGGAATAATTTTTTCTCATTTTTAGATGGTTTCAGTGGGTACAACCAGATTAAAATT
>ML807710.1:268306-293115 GCA_009831015.1 Picea engelmannii | reverse complement strand
ATTATCAGCTACGTTATTTCTTATTCACAAATGTACACTATAAACAATCTACAGATTTGATTAAAACCTGCAAAACTCATGTATATTCTGTCCTAAGACAGCCAAGAATCTCTTTTTTGATTTTTATATTTTATGAAAAAGAATTAGAAATTACTAAAATTAAACGATCTGATATATTTACTGAAATTAAACAATCTAATATAAATCTAATTCAACTTCTATCTATATTAAACTACTTAATAAAAACTGTAAACAAATTACTAATTGACCTGGAAACGCTCCAAGTCTGCCATGTGTATGATTGCTTCTTAAGCTGGTTGGAGGAAGAAATTCGCACCGTTTAGTCTTTAAGCTTTTTGCAAACGATCAGCTATGCTGCTTCTTGAAGTATGTTACAGGACAAACAAGACATAAAAGAGAATCATAACAATCTTCTGATTATAAACTCCTGCAATAAGAGAAACCTGTTATGCAAGGACTTATATAACAATTCAATTTATGAAGAAGACAAAGCTATCATTCACAAAAATGAATTAATAATTGTTATGTCTTTTATCTATTTGGAAGAGACAAGATATGGATCACAGTAGTAAAATTATATCATTTGCATTTGATTTAGATAGCAAAGTAGTCATAAACCATAAACAAAGTGATATACAAAACATGAAACACAATTTTGATATATTGAAAAGAAAAAGCTATGACAAAACACCAATTCTACTTCAGTTTGTATCAGAATTACATATCCTTGTTCTCCCACAACTGAGGATGTTCATTATTACAAAAATCATAAGTATATATAGGTCTCTTCACAAGGTAAAACCTCCTTGCGGATAATATCAAATAAGTTTACATATCCTGGGAGATATCCCACAATCACCTAAACTAAGGAAATCAAATGCAAGTAAAATCTGTAGATCATCCCCTAACTGCTCATGATATCTATTGCCAATTCCAATTTGCCTGCAATAGAACACAAAGATCAAATTAGAAGGATATTTTATTAAGAAAACAATAAAAAATTGACTCTACAGACTTAGCTACAGAATCATCTGATTTTGTAGCTAGTCCAAAATAGCAAACATGACTAGATATCAATCAAATAAAATCTTAAAAGAAATCAAATCCAATTTTATTTTATTTTCCTCATCAAAACAAATTACTAATAGTTCAAGCAAATTCATCATTCAAATTGAAAAAGAATACAATCAGGACAGGGTAATAATGCTCTGTTTTTCAGTTATCACAAGATCGGGGAAAATAATAATCATATTGTTTCATATCCAAATGCAATTACAAGGCAACCGTATGATGTAATCCAAAATATATATGATAATAATCGATCCTTATCACAATCGATTGGTTACAGCTGTGTGAAATTCATATCGTTTTATTCAATTGTCAAAATGGACAGGTTGTTTCAATTACGGAACATATCCATTAAAATTTGTTATAGAATACGGTTGTTGAGTATCGCATGGTGAACAGACATGACAAAAACAATGATCATAACCATCGTTGACTCATTATAGTCATAGCAATAAATCGATATCGTTCAAATAAATGCAAAGATAGGTAAATCCTTTTAGAATGGAATCATACTGAATGAGTAACAATCAAATTCATTTCATTATTGATCACCACACAGTCAACCGATAGGGTCTTGACAGAGTCAACAGAATCCATAATATAAATCGAGCAAATAACTGAAATGAATATGGCCGAGTTTAATTATAGACACAAATCGTAAGACTGGATACGTTCCATTTCATTCCTCAAATCGAAATCAAACGATATATTTGTTACAATCGAATGAAGTTCAAATCGTAACAGCCACTATTCATATCCATTCGAAATTTGATTATGTAACAAATGATATACGAACTGGTCCGAGCATAGAATATACAATTACAACAGCTAACCAATTTGCCCATCATATCGCACAGGATATAACCAAATCGAACAGAGATATTGACTATGTTCCAAAAATAGAAAAGATATCAACAATCCTTAATAACAGAGTATTCAAATCAAATCATGATCAATCAAATTAAATCTAATCAAAACCAATCCAAAAATTAATAATCAAAAATTATATACAACAAATGCATGAGGGAGCAGGTCAACAATGTACACAGAGTTTATGATCATGCCATATAAATGGGTGAAAGTTATACCATCAATATTGTTGAGGCTATGCCAATTTGGAATTGACGATTGTCATGGCTGACTCGACATTCTTGAACAGAATTGAACCAGATGTTCGTTGCTTCTTGTCAGAGGGTTCCACCTTCGCGTTATGACCAGTGAGCTTTGCTAATTGGTTTTCCAAATCATGGATTCTAGATCGCAACATCGGCACATCCAAGTAGTACCTCTCCAACCACAACCCACATTGATCGCAAGGTGGAACAGCAGGTTGAGCAGTCGAGGGTTTCGATGATTCACCGAGGGCTCCTCGAGGTAGTTCAATACCAGGAAAATTAGGATCATCCCGCAGACAGGGTGGAAAATTCTTGACAAAGTTGTGAGGAGGTTTGTCACACAAGCCTTCTGAGTAAGGATACTCATTGGCGAGAAAACGCTCAATCTCTGAATCAGAGTCTTCGTTGACCACGATAGGTTCTGATTTGGCAGGGGGTTTAGGATTATTTCTCGCCATGCGAGATATTAACCTAGCATTTTTCTTGCCTTTAGAATTAGCACCAGTCTTAGCTTTAGTCTTTTTGG
Source organism: Picea engelmannii (assembly GCA_009831015.1). Lineage (NCBI taxonomy): Eukaryota > Viridiplantae > Streptophyta > Pinopsida > Pinales > Pinaceae > Picea > Picea engelmannii. The sequence continues at coordinate 290,385 of ML807710.1, read as the reverse complement.
TTGCGGGATTATCAATTTCAACCTGTTTAGTCACAGCCATAGGAAAATTTGTAGGTGGGTCGGGTAGAGGTTTGGGTAGCAAAACGCTATAAGGCACAGGGGGAATAGGCTGGGTTTCGGCCACCATAGGTTTATCAACCTGGGGAGGGTTCGATTCTTCGAAGCCATTACGACTGAGAAAATCAGCACAACAATCACGACGTAACCCTAACTCGTAAGCCATAATCATTTTAATCAACCCCAAATGGAAGAGGCTGGTGTCGTCTTGGCTACGCTTGTACCTTTTAGCCATCTTGAAGAAACTTCTATGCAGGTAGTGGGGCATACTAATTTCGAAACCCATAAAAACCATCAATAGATGAAGGTGAAACAAGAAAACGAACCCGTACCTGCCCTCACAAGTAATGAATTGCTTGATTATCATTAGGAGATCATACCAGCGCAGTTTCAACATTTTTGCAGGCAAGCCTTTGTCACAAGAGTTCACCGTTCGAGACTGGAATAACAATGTCCACGGGACATCATCTACCTTGCAACTTTTGGACCACTTTTGTCCCGTAACAGGCAGGCTAGTTGCTGAACTAAGAAACTGTTCATTAATTTCAAGTTGAACATCTCCAACTTTGGCTCGGCAGCCATCGAGTGATAATGCAAATTGTCAAGCCATGATAGGGTTGTAACCATCGAACTTCTTTATAAATGGGAGCCACCCAAACTTTTCCAGGTCGCTATAAGCACCATCAAACATTAGCAATGCTTGGCACCTGTTGGGCTCGGCCCTTACGATACGAGCCATGGATTATGTTCATGATAGGGTTTGGTTTAAACCATACAACACGCAGGAGTAAAAACGATAGGGCTTAACATTTGCAGGTGCTCAAAGGGGTGTGAATCAATGTAATGCGTGTGAAGGTGGTGGGATTACCACCACCATGCAGTGCATTAATGGTTGGGTACAACGCTTTCCCATCAGTCATCATAACGTTTAAAACATATTAATCGGCCAACCCACATCAGTGTATAACCATATCAACGTGCCATCGATCAAACATAAAACAAATACCATATGTTAAATTCATGCGCCAAGTGTATAGTTCGATCCAACATGACATCCAAAGGTTTTACCAACGTGACAAGTGTAAAACATTGCCACTCAAATATGAAACCAAACTGGTATATGACCCATGCATTTTTTAGCATAATCAAAGTGTAAAAATATTGCAACCAATGACCTTATGAAATCGATAAGTTAAGAGCTCAAAACAATAAGAATCATATCATATATAAAACCAAAATCAACCATGACCCTTATGAAATCAAACATAACTCATAACTTAACATTTTCAATACTTTACCAAAGAAATCAAGTTGCGCAATCAAAGTGAATGGATATAGTTTGAAATTCATTCGTAGTCATACAATAAACCAATGGTAAAGTGTCTTTCAGAAAATCAATAAAAGACTATGACAGTCCAAACAACAATGGAAGAGTTTTCACACTTTCAGTTGTGAAAACTGAATCAAAATCAAATTGCAATTGTCGCAAGAAATGAAACCAATGTCTAGTTGCAAAATGCGACGATGACTTTTCGATTAGAAGACAATTAGGTGTAGGCAGCTTTTTTAGGGAAATTAAAAAAAATATTATTGGCTGCCAACAAACTGGTTGTCTTCTGTTTCTTGTCCACGACTTGGAGCTTGGCCTTTTGACTGGTTAGCAGTGAAATCTGGTCTTCCAATGACTGAATCCTTTATGGGAGTACCGGCACATCAATATAATATCGCTCTAATCATGAATTGCATTGATCACAGGGTGACTGTGTAGGTTTAGACAGAGCAAGAAAGGGTTTGGACAACTGACCGAGGGTTTCACAAGGAAACTTAATACTTGGGTAGTTAGGTTCATCTTGTAGGCAGGGGGGTAGGTTTGATACAAAATCATATGAGGGTTCGGCACACAAACCTTGCGAGTAGGGGTATTCGCTGGCCAAGAAACGCTCGACTTTCGAATCAGAGTCCTCACTCAAGACGATAGGGTTTGGCTCAACAGGGGGTTTTGGCTTGTTCCTTTCCATCTGAGAAATGAGTCGAGCATTTCTTTTCCCTTTAGCATTTGCAGTGAGGTTTCCCTTGGGATTTTTTCTCATGGGTTTTTTGCTAGCCTCTGCACTCTTAGTTACAGTGTCGGGTATGTCGATAGGAGGGTTGGTCGAGGGTTTAGGCAGTAGGAGGTGTAAGTGTACAGGCGGTTCATCCTTAGTCTCAGTTACCATAGGTTTATCAACCTGTAAAGGGTTGGTGTCTTCAAAGCCATTACGGGCTATGAAAGCCTTCCAACTGTCACCAAGCAAATTCAACTGATAAACAACGATGAGCTTAATAAGCCCATGATGAAACAAGTTGTTGTCAGCCCTGTGTCTCTTAAACTTTTTAGACATCTTATACAAGCTCTGATGAAAATAGAACGACATGTTTAGAGGATACCCTATAAAAATCATCAATAAACGCAGGTGGTAGAGTAAGACTAACCCGTATCGACCTTCGCAGGTCACAAACTGCTTGATTATCATTAATAAATTATGCCATCGTTGTTTAGGCATAGTCACGGGCATACCTCTATCATAGGAGGTGATTTTGCGTGATTGAAACAACAATGTCCACGGCACTTCTTCGACCTTCCAATTCTTAAACCAATGCTGTCTAGAAGTAGATAACTTCGTAGCCTAGTTGATGAACTGTTCATCAATCTCTGACTGTACATCGCCTACCTTGTCTCGACAGCCATCGAAGGTCATGTCAAATTTTCGAGCTACGCAAAGGTTAAAACCCTCGAACCGTTTCACGAAGGTAATCCATCCACTGTCTGCCAAATCTTGGCGAACATTGTCAAACATTAACAGGGCCTGGTTTCCATTAGGTTCAAATCGCACAACTGGTGCCATAGAGATAAATGCATGGTAAGGGAAGGGTTTGAATTCACCAACACATATAGGGGCAGAGCTACCCAAACCAACAGCAATGAACGAGCAAAAGGGGTAATCATTAATGCGAGCATGCGAAGGTGGTGGAGTTTGCCATCCATAATATTCATTATCCAAGTACAACCACCAAATTTCATAGTTGTTCACTCCATAATAATAGTTCAACCATTAATTCATGTGTACAACCAATGAAATCGAATGTGTAAACCAATGCGCCCAACACTATGCCATAGTATTTACAAATTTGACATATAAATCAAAACCCAAAATCAAATATGCGTCAATGTATATAATCAAAAGTTTCATCAAGGTGCCAAACGATATTCATAATAGTTGACAAGCCAAAAATTATAAAAAGATTAACATATGGATTATATCACATATATATATAAATTTAATCAAAAACCCCTATGCATTTTCGTAGAATCAGGCAAGTCATATAAAGTGAAAATCCAAAGACTAAATGTCTTCAATAAAACCAAGGTATACAATCAATCGAAGTATGAGAACCGATCAAATGATATTGTCAGTTGTGTAATGATCAATAAAAGGTAAGCGCAATAGGCATGATGACAAATTAAATATTCACAGCTCATATAATGATTGAAAAACAACTTTGAAAGGAGAATTTTTCACGCTTACAGTCATGAAAACTTAGCGAAGACAAAAGTGTAAATGTCACAAGAAATGAACGTGTCGTCGATTTGAAAAATGCGACGAAAAAATTGATGTTTGCAAGACATAGGTGTAGGCAGCTTATAGGATAATAAAAAAAATGAATTGGCTGCCAACAATGGCGACACACTGGTAGAAGCAGTTATCTCTGTCAAAAGAAACAAATTCAGATTAGGACAGCGAAGATAACTTCAACTCAAAAATAACAACCAGAAAATTGTACAAACATCATCATTAACCATCTTTTACAGCAGTGTTTCAAAAGATGAAAACCAATAACAATCTTAAGATCAACAAGTCACGATATTAAAGATAAAATCTTCAATATTGTTGGCATAGCCACTGCTGCCAATACGCGTCCATAGCCTCGACAGGGTTGCCATTTAACCCACTCTGACATATGTATCCTGTCAAGAAGTTCTGAATCAGAATAAAGGACATTAAATAGGTTTCTTTTCTTTTTGCAAATTTTCATGTACCCGACATTGCTTCGCTGCCAGCGGGCCTGTTCAGTACCCCGACGAAGTTGTCTTGGCGCCATGCATGCATTTACCTACTGCCAACAGACCTGTTCAGTATCCCGGTGGGTTTACAAGCACTTCCCACAGCTCTTATTAATAATAAAAAAAAATCATTGGTATATAGCTGAGCGGGTTGACGTGAAAATCCTAATATTTTAACATATTTTTTTCAGACCTCATCAAAAGTTATTTTTTTTTTTTAGCATTGTCCTTTATTTATCTCCAGAAATGTTTTATTTACAAAACAACTTCCTATGACAGGGAGACATCTTTTGAGTCATTCCTTTACGGAAAAGGGACAGCGTAAAAAGATAATATATGATCATGGCAAGTTTTGCTCAGAGATTGAAATTAGTAAACTTCTTCCAAACAACAAAATTTTCCAACATAGATATCAATTTCAACAATGTATCATTGATGTTTGTGCAAATTTTTCAGAAGTTATTTCAGCGAAGAAATTTTCTATCATCTTTGTTTGAATAGCTCAATGTACAGGTATGTATATTTTCCAAACTGATAAATTCAAACCAAAATCAAAAAACAAAAAGCAAACGAAAATGCAAACAAAAACAAAAATATATACATAATATACAAGGGTAGTTATCAAGTAAAATATCATTTCAGGGCTTGGCCATTCACCGGGTAGGTGTCAAGCTGCCCTTCCAGATTCTATAATCGAAAGGAACTAGGACCCAATTTTTCAACAATTAAAAATGGTCCAAGCCATAAGTTTTGAAATTTGGTGTGCTCACCCTTTCCTTCATGTCGTTTGTCCCACTTCAAAACGAGATCGCCTACTTCAAAATTCCTATCAGAAGCAGAATTAGAATCGAACCAGCTTTTAACCAATTTTTGATGTTGATCTAACTTACGCTTAGCTTGGGCTCTTACCTCTTCCAACTTCATCAAAGCGTTAATTCGGCTTTCTAAAGGAGGGAAATGTTCTTCTTGGACTTTTTGTGACAAATAAAGCGAAGGAAGAAGAATGTGAGGTGGCAGAATAGCTTCTCTACCATAAACGAGAAAAAAGGGGGAGTTACCTATAGCAGCTTTGGGTGTTACCCGATCAGCCCATAATGCGTTCAGCAGTGCATTGTGCCAGTTCTTGTGATTTTCAACCACGGTTCTCTTGATAATTTTAATCAAGTTCTTGTTTATTGATTATGCTAAGCCATTGCCTTGAGGGTAGTAACTAGCAGAATACTTCAGCTTTATTCCTTTTTCCAAAGCAAACTCGATCATCTCAAGAGAAGAAAAGTATGAAGCATTGTCAAAGACTAGACAATCTGGGATACTGAAACGAGTGATAATATTCGATTTTAGAAAAACGATTACCTGACTGGTGTTGACACTTCTTAGCGCAGCAGCTTCAGACCATCGTGTAAAGTAATATGTGCCTGTCACAATATACTTGTGTTGTTGTGAGGATGGAGGGTTAATAGGACCAATGATATCAAGACCCCATTGCTGGAAAGGAGAATCCACTGAAACGGGTTGCAAGGGAAAGGCTAGTTTTTGTAACCGCCCTGATGCTTTCTGACAAATGATACATTTACGACACAAGGCATGGGCATCCCTAAAAAGCGTGGGCCAGTAGTAACCGGATCTTAAAACCTTATGAGCAGTGGTGTCACCACTGAAGTGACCACCAGCTTCTTCTGCATGCAACTCGAGCAAGACTTTTTCTGCTTCATCTTTCTCGAGACAGCGCATCAGTACGCCGTCAAAATTCTGACGAAACAGTACACCATTAACTAGATGAAAGGAGGTGGACTTTAGTCTTAACGCTCTTCTCTTGGTGGGGTCAAGGTGACGGGGTGTTGATCCCTGTTCAAGACAGAATCTAATATCGTCGTACCATGGACTAACGAGGTTTTGCACACAGAAAACCAATCTTTGATCGCTTTGTCCTAGGCTTGACGTATCACTATCTTCTTGTTGTCCTGTCTCCAAATCAACAAGCAACTTACACAACCCTTGGCCTCTCACAATATGAGATGGGATGATTTCTAAGTCATACTCCTGCAAGGAGGTGACCCAGTTGGCTCTCTTCTCTCCTAACTCTTTTTGCACTAGCAAGTTCCTTACGGTGGGGTAGGGGACAATGACTTTCGTCCTTGACTTCAAAAAATAGGATCGGAAATGCTTAAATTCTTTGAAAACAACGTAGGCTTGCCGATCAACCGCTGGGTAGTTAAGTTCGGCACCTTTGAAAGCAGATCTCATAAAGGCGATGGGTACTTCGTTGTTCTCGGCATTCTTCTGAGTTAGGACAGTGACATAGGAATGATCATAGGCAAAAGTATAGAGTGTAAAATCTTGAGCGAAGTCAGGGCTCATGAGAGAGGGAGCGTCTATTATGGCCTTCTTTATGGCATTAAAAGCTTGATTTTATGTGAGTCCCTAGTGATATTGGGTGTCTTTCTTAATTAGGTTTTGCAAGGGTCTGACCATTTCAAAGAAGTTGGGGACAAATCTTCTCACGAAGTTAATCTGGCCTAAGAAAGACTGCATGGATTTTTTGGATGTAGGAGGGGGAATTTTAGCGATGACTTGAGTCCTCTCGAAGTCAATAATCATCCCATCACTAGACACAATGAATCCTAGTAATTTACCCTGTTCTACTGCAAAGATGGACTTTTTGGGTTTTAAGGAGATGTCGTATTTACGACATTGTAGTAGAACAGCTCGTAAGTGAGCTAGATGATCGTCTTTGTTTTTAGAATAAACGGTCACATCATCTAAGTAAACCACGACGGAGTGATTGATTAAGCCTCGAAAAGTGATGTCCATTGCTCTTTGAAAGGTAGCACCAGCATTAATCAATCCAAAGGGAATTTTGCGATAAGCATAAGTGCCCCACGGGGTACGGAAGGTAGTTTTGAGTTGGTCTGGCGGAGACATTAAGACTTGGTTGTATCCAAAGAAACCATCTAACAGAGATAGCCTTTTGGAACCAGATACCTATTGAAGGATCTGTTCCATGGGAGGGACAGGATAATTGTCTTTGTCAGACGCTCTATTGAGGTTTCGAAAATCGATGCAAAGTCAGATTTCCCCATTTTTCTTCTGCACTGGGACAAGGTTGGACACCCATTGAGTGTGCCTAACAGGAAAAATTATTTTAGCACTTTGGAGTTTATTCAATTCTTTTTGAATGGTTGGTCCAAGCTTAGGGTGCATCTTCCTCAGTTTCTGTTGGAAGGGTAAGGTTTGGGGCTTCATCAGGATGACATGCTGTATGATATTAGGATCGAACGTTTTAAGATCATCATATGTCCATGCAAAGACATCCTTAAATTCTTTAAATAATTTAACAAAAGAAGCTTTTTCTTGTCTAGAACATCCCAAGCCTAGATTAATACACTGAGGATTTTCACTAGTTCCTAAATTGACTTTTTCATAAGACAACGAGGAACTATTGGTTTTACAATTGACTGTCTTTTTAAATTTATCTTCAAAATCATAAAACTTCTCTAATCTAACTATGGATTTGGGTATGGAATTTACCATTTCCAACAGAGCTTCAGGAGATTTTGGATCAGGTATTACCGTAAAATCGTGCAAATTGTCGTCATGTGTGCGTTCATCTATCACCGCGCCTTGAAAGGTTTCTTCCATGTGCAGAAAGTTAATGATCTGTTGATCATCGTCAAATACTCTCAAGTTTGTGATATTGTCAGGAACAGATGGTCGAAACAATAGCTCGACAGAGAATGCGTCTGGGGATAAGCCTTCTGCAAGAAGAAGTTTAGAGGCTACATTATCTAGTAGATCTGATTCAGCATTATTTAGTCTAGGAATGGAATTTATATTGAAAGCAGTTAAACTCCATACCTCAGACTGGTAACTTTTGATATGTGGGGAAAGACAGTGTATAGAATCTCTTACCTGTCTAACCACTATTTCAGAGTCACCAAATACAACCAAGTTTTGAATGTTCATATCCAGAGCTTTTCTGAGACCTTGTAGTAAAGCCTCGTATTCTGCAGTATTGTTAGTACATTCAAATTCTAGTCTACAAACCATTAATGTCTTGTTACCTACCGGATCGATGATGATGCAGCCTACACCAGCTCCTTATTTAGACTTAGAACTGTCGAAATATAGAGACCAAATTCGATTTCCATCAGGCTCATGGGACTGTTGCATAGAAGATGTTGGTTGCATATATGCTATGATCTCGGACTGCTGTTTTGGATTGATGATGGGTGAAGCATCGGCCATGAAATTTCCGAAGAAGGTGTCCATCCCTTGGAATTCGAGCGAATTGGCAGAAGGTGTATATGGTTCGTTGGGATCGTTCAAATCTATGATCATGAACTTAAGGTAGCGCTCACGATTCACTCTGATCTTGTTAGGCTTACCATTCTCTAGGAGCCATAAGTGAGACCAGTCTGTGGCGAAGTAATCATGCAGCTACTCCGACCAATCCCTGCTTAAAAACACACCATACACATCTAGAATATCCACAATGATTATATCAATAACCTGATGAACCTTTGGGTTAGACGATAATCTAATCAATACATTTTTTAGTTCACCTATAACTTTAACATTTGTCCGATCAAGTTGTATGATTTTTAAAGTAGATGGTTCCACTTCAGCATTAATCTTTTGGAAGACAAACCAAGGCATCACATTGGATGACGCCCCTGAGTCAACCATACAATTATGCACATTTCTGTTGAAAATCTCGAAAGTTAAAAGAAAAGGAGGTACATTCTTGCGAGTGCTAAGGGTAATAGCTTGTGGCTTCTTACTCACAATTTCTAATGCTACTTTATCTACATTATTTACATTATTTACAGGGAATACATGAAAGCTTCCTTTATCTTGAGGATCAGGATTATTTTTAGTGGAAGTCTTCTGTGGAACTTTGCTTTGCACAACCTTGTTACCATTGGAATTGTCATTTTTGCCATTCTTTGAAATATTTTGCAACATTTTTTGTAACAAAAATGGAAACTTCAACAATTCATAAATAGAAATGTTAGCCCTTAACTTTTTAAGATCTTCAACAACATCATAATCTAAGTTGGGGTTCACATTACTCTGTTTAGTCTCAACTGATTTAGATGGCTTTGGAGGTGAATTTGTAAGGTTCTCAGTAGAAGGCTTGTTTTTCGTCTTACTCCTAGTGTTATAAGGGTGAACAGTCTCGAAGTTAGCTTGAAAGATGTTGTCCAAGAAGTGTCCAAAGATGTTTGGAGAAGACTCTTCTTATTGAACTATTTCCTGTTCAACTACCTCCTAAGGGGTCTCAGGGGGAATCAAGTTATCTTGGGCTTCTAGAATTGTTTGAAGGGCACATTGCAAGCTTTCTAGATTTAAGCCTTCGGAGTTTGGATTAGGTCGGTTGGTAGGAAAAGGCTTTCAGAAAGGGGGTTTGTAGGGTCCTTTACTCGAGGAAGCTTCTTCAGTCGACCTTTTTAAGTCTATAACTTGATTAGACAGTTTTTTAACAACTTTAGTTAAATTTTCCAAATCAGATTTTTCAGGTTGTGTTTTACTTTGAGTAGGTCTGGGGAGGATTTCAATCTTCTTTTTGGAAAAAGAACTAGTTTCAGTTTCGTTGCTAGAAGAGTCTTTAAGACTAAGTATGTCTTTTTCAATCTGGCTAGCCTCCTCGAAGGCTTCTAACAACGTGGCCTTTTTAGATCATTTAACCCAAATAGCTATACTTTGATGTAAATCTTTAGTATAGTAAGCTATTACAAGACTCTCAGCAGGCATAGAATCCGCAAGGATTCGGTTTTTAAGTGTTAAGAATCTTTGATTGAAGTCTTTAAATTTTTCTTTTGGGTTCATTCTTAAGCTTGAAAGATCCATGACTAAGACTTCTGGAGGTTTACCGTCTCTGAACTTTTCCAAAAAGCATGACTCAAACTTTTCCCAAGACACGATGGTATGGGGTTGTTGGGAAAAGTACCAAGTGGATGCATTACCCTCAAAAGTATAAGGGAACAACCTATAGACAACGTCTTCATGTTCAACATTATGGAGTCTAATGGCTAACATAAAAATTTTAATATGATCTTTGGCTATCTGTTTCGAATCAGGATCAAACTTGGGAAGCCATTTCTCCGGGTGCTTAGGTAAAGGGTGTTGGGCTCCAGGTACAGCTACAGCATCCTGATCAAGCCAGGGTCTAGCAGGGTTGTTCTGATTTTCCATTGGGGTAGTGGGTGTGGAAGGTTGAGAAGGTGAATTGCCTTCATCAGAAGAGGAATCTCCTCCAGAAGAGGATGGAGATGAGGGAGGTGGTGAAGGAGGTATCCTAGATCCTCCTGTAGCAGGATTTAAGTTTGGATCTATAGGATTCATAGCGAGGTTAGTGTCACCTAATTGTTCTCTAATATCAGAGAAGTCCAAAGGTTGACCCCACGGATGGTTTGGTTGCCTAAGATGAGCTAAGTCACTATGTTTTTTAATGAGAGATTGACAAACAATCTCTTGGATGTCACCACTTGTAGGATTAGGGGTTGCTGGCTCAACTTTGATATGTGGATCGTCGGTTGAACTAGTTGTTGTTTGAAGGGGAATATTATCATGTGAACGACTTCTAGTCACTATAGGTGAATGATTAGGGGGGGGGAGGAGTCTTGTGATCGCCTCATGCCATTAATTAAGTTCAGGCCCTCCTTCTAGTGCCATTTGTTGACGGGCGAAATCGATCGTCCGTCAACTGAGAGAGTGGAACCGGTCCGGGGTTGTCTAATAACCCAAGTTGTTTCGAATGAACCACCCTGATGGGTTTAGTAGCTCCGTTATCCGATCTAAGGTCCTAAGAAAACCAAAGAGAAAACTAATCTAAACTAACTAATCTAACTAAAACTAAACTAACTAAAACTAAATAAAACAAACTAAACTAACTAACAATAAATAAAACGAACTAATCTAACTATTTCTATATATACAAACTACTAACTGAAATATAACTTATTCACAAAATATACAATATCTACAAAGTACAGATTTAAATAAAACCTGGAAAACTCATTTACTTTCTGCCCTAAGACAAAGTAAGATATTTTTGTTGATTTTATGATTTTATGAACAAGAAATGAAACTTACTGAAATTAAACAATCTAATATACTAACTACACATATACCTAACTAAAATACTAACAAATATACTAAACAAATAAACAACAAACAGACCTGGAAAAGCTCCAGATTTGTCCTGTGTATGATGACTTCGAAGCTGGTCGAAGGAAGGAAACTCGCACCGGATGATCTAGAAGCTTCTCGTAAACGATAGCTGCAATGCTCTTTGAGTTTATTTACAGGACAAACAAGACATAAAAAATCATAACAATTATATGATTTATAAATCTCTGCAATAAGGTAAACCTGTTATGCAAAAACTTATACTTAACAATCCAATTAATGAAGAAGAGAAATTTGTCATTCACAAACTGAATCAAGTAATTGCTATGTCTTTTAAATACTGGAAGAAATCAGATATGGATTATATTTGATTAAATCATATCATTTGCAAAAGATTAAGATAGCTAAAGTAGTCATTAACCAAATGCAAATTGATACGCATAAACATGAAACAAAATATTGATATTGTGAAAAGATAAAGTTGTAACAGAACATCAATTTCCGTCTCAGTCTGTATTAAAATTCCATATCCTTGTTCTCCGACCAATGAGGATGATCATTATTACAAAAATAATAAGTATTTATAAGTTTTTCCACAGGGTAAAACCTCCCTGTGGTAGTTATCAAACTGTTTACATAATCTGGGAAGATATTCCCAAAATCAACTAAACTAGGAAACTAAAATGAAACTAAAACATCCAAATATCCTCTAAACTGTCCATCAAATCCAATGCAATTTCGAATTCACTTGAAACAGGTCAGAAATAGACAAGTTAGAGAGATATTTATTAATAAAACAATAAAAATCTAATTCTACAGACTTAGCTACAGAATCATCTGATTCTGTAGCTAGTCTAAATGAGGTACAGAATCAGAATCAGAATCGATTCAAAATCAAATCCAATTATCTTTCAATAACCATCTTAAAACGAACCATTTGAGATTAAAATGATTTTATCATTCAACATTAAACAGGATAAAAAATGATTCAACCGAACACAGAAATAGGAATATTCTGTTGTTTTGTTACCACAAAATCGAGTAAATGAAATCATATGTAACAACATCATAATCGTTTCTCAACAAATCGAATCCATCTATTATGAAGTCATTTTAATAGTCAATCTAAAACAAAACAAATCGCAAACCTTTCGTTACACCTGTAAATCAAAAAGGATTATCACGATAACTATATAGCAAACAAATTAGGCTGTGAACGAATCCAAACGATAATTGACTCATATCAAAATCATAACAGGATTAATCGAACAGGATTTATTATAGATTTTGATCGTTGACCATTGCACAGTAAGCAAACAAGATCGATTAATTTTGATCACAATCATTTCAATCAAACGAATCATATCAGGGTTTGACCAATTCATTTCACAAATTTAAAATATAGAGCATGAATTGTAATCTGAATTCAACTCATAGCGAATAAATTTAGCTAAGATTTCCACACAGTTGTTATGATTCGGGTTCATTTCCAAATTTGGGCATGAATGTTTTTTTTTTAGCGTAATGTTTTCATCAAAGAAACAGAGTCGTTATCCTTAACTTGGAAACAATCAAAGATAGAACATCACGCGACACAGCATCGTTACTATTATCTTGCCGAAAAAATTTACCAGCCATAGCATACCAATGATAATGAAATTAAATCCGAGCAAAATCATAACAATCAATCTTAATCAAACCATTTACCAACCATAGCACATGGATGATAACCAAACCAAATCTGAGCAAGATTGTGTTCTAAACTGAATATGAAAAATTTCCTTTTCAAATCGGATACAAACCAATTCATTTGAAGGCAAACAATCAAACAAATTCAAACGAAGATCACTCAAATCCAATCAAAATCTATTGATTTCTATACTGGGAATAATCAAATCGCATATCGAATCGAAACTTCTTTTTATTCAAAACAAAGCTATATATAGAATGCACGCAATATAACAGAGCTATTCAAGGTGTGAAGAGAACTGTTTAAAAACTGAATACAAACCATTATAGCAAACTAGATTATTTACAAACAAAACGATATCAAATTTTCCATACATGTGTAGCGACGAGGCTGCTTGTTTATACCAGCTTGGAATTTATAATAGCCGTGGCTGATTCCACGTTCTTGAACAGGATGGAACCGGTTGTCTTTTGTTTCTTGTCCACGGCTTGGAGCTTGGCCTTTTGACTGGTTAGCAGTGCAATCTGGTCTTCCAATGACTGAATCCTTGATTGGAGTACCGGCACATCAATATAATATCGCTCTAACCATGAATTGCACTGATCACAGGGTGACTGTGTAGGTTTAGACAGAGCAGGCGAGGGTTTGGACAACTAACCGAGGGTTTCACAAGGCAACTTAATACCTGGGTAGTTAGGGTCGTCCTGTAGGCAGGGGGTAGGTTTGATACAAAATCATATGAGGGTTCGGAAAACAAACCTTACGAGTAGGGGTATTCGCTGGCCAAGAAATGCTCAACTTCTGAATCGGAGTCCTCACTCAAGATGATAGGGTTTGGCTCAACAGGGGGTTTTGGCTTGTTCCTTGCCATCCAAGAAATGAGCCAGGCATTTCTTTTCCCTTTAGCATTTGCAGTGAGGTTTCCCTTGGGCTTTTTGCTCATGGGGTTTTTTCTAGCCTCTGCACTCTTAGTTACAGTGTCGGGTAAGTCGATAGGAGGGTTGGTCGAGGGTTTAGGCAGTAGGAGGTGTAAGGGTAGAGGCGGTTCATCCTTAGTCTCAATTACCATAGGTTTATCAACCTGTACAGGGTCGGTGTCTTCAAAGCCATTATGGGCTATGAAAGCCTTCCAACTTTCACCAAGCAAATTCAACTGATAAACAACGATGAGCTTAATAAGCCCATGATGAAACAAGTTGTTGTCATCCATGTGTCTCTTAAACTTTTTAGACATCTTATACAAGCTCCGATGAAAATAGAACGGCATGTTTAGAGGATACCCTATAAAAATCATCAATAGACGCAAGTGGTATAGGAAGACTAACCCGTATCGACCTTTGCAGGTCAAAAACTGCTTGATTATCATTAATAAATCGTGCCATCGTTGTTTAAGCATAGTCACGGGCATACCTCTATCACAGGAGGTGATTTTGCGCGATTGAAACAACAATGTCCATGGCACTTCCTCGACCTTGCAATTCTTAAACCAACGCTGTCCAAAAGTAGATAACCCCGTAGCCGAGCTGATGAACTTTTCATCAATCTCTGACTATACATCACCTACCTTGGCTCGACATCCATCGAAGGTCATGGCAAACTATCGAGCTACGCAAAGGTTAAAACCCTCGAATCGTTTCACAAAGGTAAGCCATCCACTGTCTGCCAAATCTTGGCGGGCATTGTCAAACATTAACAGGGCCTAGTTGCCATTGGGTTCAACTCGCACGATTGGTGCCATAGAGCTGAATGCATGGTAAGGGAAGGGTTTGAATTCACCAACGCATACAGGGGCAGAGCTAACCAAACGAACAACAATGAACGAGCAAAAGGGGTAAGCATTAATGCGAGCATGCGAAGGTGGTGGATTCTGCCATGCATAATATTCATTATCCAAGTACAACCGCCAAATTTCATAGATGTTCACTCCATAATAATAGTTCAACCATTAAGTCATGTGTACAACCAATGAAATCAAATGTGTAAACCAATGCGCCCAACACTATGCCATAGTATTTACAAATCCGACATATAAATCAAAACCCAAAATCAAATATGCGCCAATGTATATAATCAAAAGTGTCATCAAGGATCCAAACGATATTCATAATAGTTGACAAGCCAAAAATTATAATAATATTAACATATGGATTATATCACATATATATATAAATTTAATCAAAAACCCCTATGCATTTTCATAGAATCAGGCAAGTCATATAAAGTGAAAATCCAAAGGCTAAATGTCTTCAATAAAACCAAGTTATACAATCAATCGAAGTATGAGAACCGATCAAAGGATATTGCTAGTCGTGTAATGATCAATAAAAGGTAAGCGCAATACGCATGATGACAAAATAAATATTCACAGTTCAGATAATGATTGAAAAACAACTTCGAAAGGAGAAGTTTTCACGTTTACAGTCGTGAAAACTTAGCGAAGACAAAAGTGTAAATGTTGCAAGAAATGAAAGTGTCATCGATTTGTAAAATGCGACGAAAAACTTGATGTTTGCAAGACATAGGTGTAGGCAACTTATAGGATAATAAAAAAAATGAATTGGTTGCCAACATGTGGCCACTTAAAAGACCATGTTTCTGTATCCCAAGTGGGCTTTGACTTCTCTTTGTCTATCATTGGTCTGCATGACTGGTGTCAGGTCCATGCTGCAATTGTCTTTGTATGTCGGATAAGCTCTGCAGCAAGATTGCATTAATCTCTGCTTTATTTTCTTTCTCTTTTATCAACCTCTCGTTGTTGGCCTGGTAGCTCTATAGTTCAACCATGAGGCTCCTCACAGTATCATCTAGATCTGGAGGGGTCTCCACCGCTCTCCTTTCATCAGACTCTTTGTCTCTATTGTGGGAGTCATCCCCCACTTCGTGGTGCATCACCATTCTATGCATTTTTGGTTTCCTGCAGTTGCTCGTCCACTTGTTGTGCAAGAAAAACACTTGTTGTTAGTCAACATTATATTCATTCACAATCAACGCATAATTCATATTTTTCAAATGCATACACACAATAGGAATTTTCATTCTTAACTTCAGCTTTTGATAAAGGGGGTTAGGATAGAGAGTTACTCCTTTTAAGAGTATTTCAAATGGAGTTTCTGTGCAACTCGTCCATACGCTCAAGCAGGCCAAGTGTTGTAACCATGCTCTGATACAAGTTTGTCACATACCCACTACAGAAACCTAGATGTTTTTGTTTTTTTCATCTTTTCTTTAAGGGACAGGCTCCCTGAATTTCTATGGGGTCTAGCACAGACCATCCCCTCCCTTATCCTCCTCCATGTGTTCGTTGGCTATGACCACAGGCCTTAACAAAAAGGCACTTCCAGCTTTCGTGTTTTGGGATTTCTATGTGCGAGCTGTCCCTGGTTCCCTATCCCCTTGAAGTACCAAAACCCAAAATGGGATTAACAAGCTCCTTGGCTCCCCTTTTTCCTCCTCCATGTGACCACCTCAGTGAACACATGCTAACACCAAATGGCGCTACCGGACTCGGCTTTCGAGATTCCTGTTGCAAGGAACCCTTATTCCTTCAATCCCTGAAACCCAAAAGCTCGGTATCATCCGGATCTATGGTCCAAATCGTTGACTTGATGAATGGCCTAGATTAAATCCTGGCAGTCTACCTTTCCAGATTTTGGCAGGGTCTTCACTCCTATTTCCCCTATCTCCAAAACCCCAACAGCTTTAGATCTTTGCCACATGTCCCTACAAATGGATGGTCTAGATTCTTTCGGGACTCCTCCTTCCTACCACAAGACACTGTCCGGTGACCTAGGGCTCATCCACAAAGCGTGTCGGGGTTTTGTGTACCGGGATTTCGCGACTTGAGAAAATGAGGGGTTTTTCCCTTTGGTTTCTCGGGTGCCGAAACGCCAAAACTTATTCACGCTAAACTGATTCAGGGTTTCATATACCAGGATTTTGCGACTGAAAAAAATGAGGGGTCTTGCCCTTTGGTTTCCCAGGTGCCAAAACACCGAAACCTATTCACACTAAACCCATTCAGAGTTTCATATACCAGGATTTCATGACTGGCGAAAATGAGGGGTCTTTCCCTTTGGTCTCCCAGGTGTCAAAACGCCGAAACCTATTCAGGCTAAACTGATTTGGGTTTTTGTAGACCGGGATTTCATGACTGGAAAAAACGAGGGGTCTTGCCCTTTGGTCTCCTAGGTGTTGAAATGCCAAAGCCTATTCACGCTAAACTGATTCGGGCTTTCATAGATCGGGAGTTCACCACTGGAAAAAATGAGGGGTCTTTCCCTTTGGTTTCCCGAGTGTCGAAACGTCGAAACTTGAGAGAACTACTCTTTCTTGTACAAGCTTTCCAGACTCAGATCACATGATCCTTCAGAGGGTTCTGGGGTAATTATCCCTAGGCTTGGTGACCTGACTGAAAATCCTTCCTAATTCGTTGAGCTATGAACTTTGTGATAGGGGTAAAGTAAACTCATGGGTTTACTATAACGGTAGTCTTTTCAAGGAACTCACTCTGGCTCTGGGATGTGAGGAAAATTCTTAGGAGGAGGTGCCTTCGGGAAATCAAACCAGGACATAGCATGAGTCAAGTAGATGGAACAAATCTTAAGGGAACGGAATCATATTCTAAACTTATTCATTCTATACATAAACTGATTATGGTCATATAAGTATAAGCATGCATCCATTATTTCTGATCAAAACACAAGGAAAACACTTCTATAAAGAAACCATTTATGAGAATATAAACATGAGCATGCATCCAGGATATTCAATTCAAGATACAAGATATAAACACTTATCATAAACATCAGGTGTGATGCGACTGTTGAGAGGGGTGCTCGTTTCCACCCAACCGTAGGCTCAGTGACTACAGACGGATTTACCACTAGCCACCCCCGAGGTAGACCACGATGCTTTAAGATTCAGTCTCCTACTTTCCTCTCAACGGAAGTCAAGGATGAAGGTTACTCTCCTTCTCCTCTGCTCAGAACTCCCCCGTATTTCCAGAGTTCCTCTAGTTTTTCTTTCGTGATCCCTGTCGTGTGTGTTATCCTCTCTCTCTTTGTTCCCCCACACTTCCTTTCTTGTCTTTTCTCTACAAGATTGTGTGTGGCGTGAATTTTCCCCTTCGTGGTCAGGTCTGAGAGCTTCTACGAATGGGTGGTTCACCCCCATCCCCTCATTAACTCTTGAGGAGCCTCCCCACCTACCATCCTGGCAGGTAATTTATTCCAGGGTCAGAGAGTTGCTTTGGTATTTGAGCAAGTAAAAACCAGTACAATATTGGTTCAGTGGAAGTTAACGCAACCATTCCAAGTCCCTGCCACCACCTCTCATTAGCCATCATGGTATCTTTTAGCACATACCCTCCCCATCAATCATGAAACACATATTCATAACACAATTTACATTCATCGACCTTTTATACAAAGGTCCATCAAATCAAACATTCACATCTTTGAGTTTGCCATAGTTCTTGGCCAGTATAGTTATTTTTGCAGACTGGGGGAAACAGGGCGTTACATGGCAGGTATATGTGGACCAATCAAGGAGTGACACATTTCACCACTATAATTGTTACACATGGCACATCCATACTAATGACGTGGCAGGTACAGTGGCAGGGACTGGGATGACAACTGGGCAGAAAGTTGGACCACTGGGTGATTCACATGTGGCATGTTTCGGCGAATAGTGTAGTGCCACGTGGCCCAGACATGGGCCGCCCACATGGAACCCATTCGTTGGATAAAAAAAAAATTGGAAATTTTTTTTGGGCATCCACTGAGTTCAACCACATGACCTCCCACTGGGAAAGTGACTTGGCAAGGTCGGGTCTACCAGCCCGCCTGTCATTGGTGCTTATTAGTTATATGGTTTCATATATATATAAAGTGTAAGTGTTTGTTTTATGGTGGAGGTTAGGTTTGGGGATAGGCCCCATCCCTCGGTGCATACACTGTCCCATATGTCTATTGTAATATACCCTGGGCCCAAACCTTAACATATGGTGCAGTTATGGTATTTCTCCAGCCCCCGATCCCGTGATACACCATAACACCCAGGGGTGTTTTGTTTGTTACCATGGGAGTTAGGTGGTAGCCTTGATTGTTCAGGCTATCCCACCAACCAAGGGGAATAACCAAACGCTGGGGATCCAAGAGATTAAATGGTATGGGCATGTGGAGGTAAAACACTTGGACACGTGTGCCATAACCATAAGACCAAGGCTGAGGTAATAGGGGGTCAGCACGCCTGAATAGCCAAGGCCACATGGAGACCCTCCATATGAACAGGAGCTGAGAAAAAAGGGGTTGTGCTCTTATATTTGACATAAAGTGGGTTTTATGCATTATAATAGTGATTTTGGTTGATATTATTCAACAGTTTTAGAGATTTTTGGCCAATATTAGGGGATATTGGGCCCTTTTTGAGGCTAGATCTTGGAGGGAAGTTGGGAAATGGTTACCAACTTTAGATCTATATAAACCAGGGATTTTTGAAGCTATGAGGAAGGTTCAGAGAAGATTTATATTGAATATTTTCCAATACAAAGCCATTTTTATGCAAGGAAGCCATTGAGGAGAGCACCTTTGCGGGCCATTTTTGGTAGCTTCGGTCATCCATTTTCAGTGACGTCAGTTTTGTTGGGTTCCAAATATCTGGTAGAACAAGAAAAAATAATTTTGTAATATTTTTTGAAATTTTATGATGTCATTTTAAAGTTTTGAACATAAATAAGAAAGCCTCACCCATTGAAACAAAGGCCCGGAGATGTAGGTGAGATTGTCGAACTCCATTATCACATTGGTGTTTATGGTTTGTTGTTCTTCGTTCTTATGTTCAAATATTTACATTGATTAATGTCATTCATATTTCCTCTTTAATTCTTCCTCTTTCATTCATTTCCTAAATGATTAATTAACACATGCAAAATAACTCAACCATTGTCGTTTAAAAGATATTTTCGGATCAGTGTGTGAGTCAAATTTGAGTTCATAAACCCACCCATATCGTTAAGGCATGTGAATAGTCTATCTATGTCAAATTCCAATGCATACAGAAACAATTTGAACAAGTTTCAACATTGGCCCCATTCACAGGTCAATGTTGCCCATGTCTAGTCCTAGTACAATGTCCTTCTGTTGTTCCTTTTAAAATTTGTTCGATAGTACACATGGTCCCACATATAGTACTACAAGGGAATATTTTTATGGTTTTGATTAAGAAATGAACGAAAAAGAGGGATTTTCTCATCACAACTATGACACACATACATTGTATATACATTAATGTATAACCTGAAAGAAAAATGAAGAAAGGTTGATGCAAACTTAAAACTTGTGTCAACCAATTTGTGTACTTTGAAAGTAAAATAGGGTTTATGGTTTACTTGATGAATTGATGATGGAAACAAGTGGGTGTGTGAGTCAAATTTGAGTCCAGAAACCCTACCATATTGTTAAGGTATGTTAATAGTCTATCCATGTCAAATTTTAGTGCATATAGAAACAGTTTGAAAACATTTCAACGTTGGCCCCATTCACAGGTCATTGTTGCCCATGTCTAGTCCTAGTACAATGTATTTTTGTTGTTCCTTTTAAAATTTGTTCGACAGTACACACATTCCCGCATCTAGTACTGCAATGGAATATTTTTATGGTGTTTATTAAACAATGAACGAAAAAGAGGGATTTTTCATCACAATGATATGCTTCAAATGAAACAAGGCCAAGATTGGATATATAGAGTGGGTGTGTGAGTTATATTTGAGTAATTTTGAAATGCACGTTCTTCTTGCCACATAACTCATGGGAAAAAGTCCCATGCTTTCAAACAATTTCAACTAAGATTCTATAGAAATGACAAACATGTTCATCGAAACTTTGTTGATGCAGTACTATGACAACAATGATTACATCTACGGTCATGATGGTATAAAAATGAATGAACTTCTATTGGTTTCAAAAATAATTTATCCTCTAGTAAACAGGGCCAACCACGTGAAGGTGGAAACTCACATGGCCCCTCCCCTCCCCCTCACATCACTCTCAATTCCCCAATACCAAATCTATAAAATAGGAAATAATCGAAAGAAACCTAGTAAGATTCATTCATAGAAACTAAAAAAACAAAAATTACTGAAAGTAAATGAAATTATGTGTTTGTAAATGATATTGTTAGTTTACCACGTACTTTAGTATATTGGTGACTATTTTCAGGTTTCACATAATAATTAAACAACATGTAACATAGGATATAAAAACATCGCATAAAACTTAAAAACATGTAATTAACCCATGACATAAGTAAATTATTTTAAGAGAATAATTCATACAAATTAAAATATATAGTCACATACCTTATCCAACTCAACATATCTATAATCATTCTTATTTTGTATCTTCTTCTTCATCAAACTCGACATGTGTATCATCATTCGGTTCATAAACGGTGTTGAAAGGATTAACGATATCATCATCATCATCATCAATGTCATTTTTTAACATATTTTCATCTATATCATCATCAAGAATTGCATTGTCTCCTACGCCTGGATCATGATCTTCTTCGTTTGTTGACCCTGCATGATATTCCAGCTCTATAGAATCTAGCGAATCATCTTCTTCTTCAATATCATATTCTTCCTATAAATGAGTATACTTAATTGGCCTTCCTCTTGGATCATATCTAACAACAAATAACCAATTCCTCTCACCTGAAACATTTGAGTAAAAGACTTGTTCACATTGGCTTGGAAAAACATAGCGATCATGTCCTCTTTCAAACACTGTTGTTTTAATCATCGGAAATCCGTTGGCATGTTGAATAACAATTATTTCCTCATCGTATTCATGCATTCGTAACCTATACCATTTGACATCGAACTAAACTAATTTGAAGGAATTAAAGTCACACTCAAGTATATCATTCAAATACCCATAGTATATATTTTTATATTCTCGGGGATGTTTGTCACTCCTAGAGTAAACATTAGTGACCTGGAATACTGCATTTATCCCACTATCAGAATTTTTCATTGTTTCATCCAATTGTTTGATGTGAAATTTACGACCATTTCACCACATAGCCTTGTGGTGT
>ML807710.1:250035-266259 GCA_009831015.1 Picea engelmannii | reverse complement strand
ATTAAAATAAACATTCAAAACATTACATATATGATACATAAATAAATTGTGTACCTTGATGATTTCTATTATATTCCAACCTCCATAGGTGAGGTGTCACTCTTTGTGGTTTGAAACCAGTCTCTTCTTTCCCATTGAAAAGATGTTTTTCAGTAGCATGATACCTATGGTTCTTAGGGAGGAGGTACCTATACTCATAAAACACCACCTTTCCTAAACTTTTTGAATGAGGATACTTCATCTTAGGACCACAAACTAGACATGCAAATTTACCCTTTGTCTGAAGACCTGCAAGAGATGGATTAATGTCAATTATACGATGAGATTATTTAAAAAATAAACATACAACATGACATCTTTAAAAAATTATATAGTATTAAAGAGAAATATAATGCTACATACCACAAAAATGTGTTAGTCCTTGGGCATCATGAATTTTCCATAAAATTATTCCATGGAATTTAGATTTCTTCTCCCCGATTGGTTTACATATGTCATACATAGTGATGCCATCCCATAACTTTAGTAGCTCGTCAATAAGAGGCTTGATATATACATTCATATATTTAACTTGGCACTTACCTAATTGTTTGAAATTACACATAATTATTATAACCATGATATGTATATATAAGTAAATAAATAAATAAAAATATATTATGCAAAAAACAAAACAAATGAAAATGTTACATTCAAAAAATTAATGTAAACAAATACCTAGAACAATAATTGTCAACATTATGTGCTCCATCTTTATTGAAATCCAAGGAGGAATGTTATTGTTGATAACAAAAATAGGTCACATTGAGTAAATAGACCTAAGCTCTATGAATGGATTAACACCATCAGTTGCCAATGAAAGCCTAACATTGTGAGGTTCATCTTTGAAATATGCCCATTTTTCCTCAATTTCCCTAAATGCATAACCATCGGCGAGACTTCAAAGAACACCATCTCCAATTTTGTTACGTGCATGGTAATCCATAAATTGTTCTATGCTTTCACACCTAAACAATTGCTGCAAACGTGGAATTATGGGAATATGACAAAGAACCTTTCGAGGCACCCTTTTTGTTACTTGATCGGTTCGATATCTATTGATAAGACATTGTGGGCATTTTGTTTTCGAAGCATGTTTTCCATAATATATAATATGACCATTAGGATGTGTATCTATAGTTTTATAATCCATTCCAATGTCTTTCATAATGGCATGTAAATCTCGATATGTGTGAGGTAAAATATTTGACAATGGTAACAAAAATTCACCTAACAATCTACAACATAACAAATAACTAGTTACTATAAAGAATACTAATCACGAAAATTGCATTCTTATTTTACACATTAATTAACATTAAAAACAAATAGAAAAAAGTCAACATTTATGTATATGAGATGAAACATATTACATACCTTAGTATCTGTGTCATAAAAGTGTTCGACAAATGATTCATAACCTTTAAGTTCACTAGCAGCAATGTAGCGGAGAGAAGATTTTCTCTTGATCCTTCATAAAGTCTTTTATTTTCCTTTTCTAATAGAGGTTCATCATAAATACCATCACTATCCCCATCCTCATCCGGTTGAATAAACAAATCTTGGATCATTTGATTTGTCCCATCATCTTCTTCCATAGGATCATTAACTTGATTTGTCCCATCATCTTCTTCCATGAGATCCTCATTTGCTTGATCATGTTCCTCAGATTATACAATATCATTTCTACTAGTACTACTTCGTGCAATATTCTGCAAAAACTTAGAGGGAAACTCTAACTTTATAATTACAAAGAATCATGCAAAATTAGTGTGTACTATAACAAATGTTCAAACAATATATATACATATATATAATTTTATATAAAATTGACAATTTAAAAACAGATAATGAATATATAGCTAATTACCATGGGATGATATCCATTCGATCCCCCATCAATGTGCACACATTTCCTACAATGGTTTGTAGTTGTTTCTATTAAAATTGTTATGGGACGTGTAAGGAAACATTATTTGCAAGGGAAATAACATCTACCATCACCCTTTTCACCTGCTTTACTTTTTTTCCCACCTCTAATATTCTCCAACATTCTTCCACACAAAAATACCATTTCTGAAGTTTTGAACCGTCATTGTTATAACAATTAGATTGTCGCAACATATCTAATTTGAAAAATATTTATAGATGTAATATTCCAGATATAAA
This sequence comes from Picea engelmannii, assembly GCA_009831015.1. NCBI lineage: Eukaryota > Viridiplantae > Streptophyta > Pinopsida > Pinales > Pinaceae > Picea > Picea engelmannii. The sequence continues at coordinate 264,051 of ML807710.1, read as the reverse complement.
AATTATGCAGAACAGAAATAAAATGCTAGAAATGGTAGATAAACAGCAATATAACCATAACAACACCACAATAACACTGAAATGATATCAGAATAACACCAGAAAGAGCACTTTGATTCTGAGAGCAATGTTCACTTGCCTCTTCGAGGGGGAAACCTCCAATCGGGCAGAGCTATATTACAATAATATCCATGCTAGGGTTCTCATACCCTCGACTCTTATTTTTACTAAATATGTATATCAAAAGAACCATCTAGAGGAAGATCCTTCTAGAAGCGGAAGCTTCTATTAGGTCTTCTTACATTTGACTTATTCTACCTTATTGCAAGGCCTTATTACTATTGACCTTTATTACATCTAAATATATTGTTCTATCTACTTGAGGGGTGAGGTCACTAACATGTCCTCCCCCTTAAAAACAGCCTTGTCCTCAATGCTTGAGATGTGGAAATTGTTGTAGAATGATAATTGGTTCCCAAGTGGCTTCTATTGGATTTGTATCTTTCCACTGGAATAGCACTTCCTTGATGGTTCACTGACGCAGGTGATGCTCACGCTAGTCCAAACTTGCTTGTGGTTGCAGCCAAATGGATCCTTCTTCGTCCAACTCAGGAAGGTTCGTTTGATTTTGGCACTTAGTTCCAATCACCTTCTTTAATCATGAAAAATTAAAAACAGGATGTAGCTTAGACTAATAGACCACCTGTCCCACATTGTTGAGAACGGTATAAGGACCATAAAATTTGGGCGCTAGATTCTGACAATGGTTAGCCTTGAGGGAATTGTTTTTGTAAGGTTGCAGTTGAAGAAACACCTAATCTCCTTCTGCAAATTGACATTCATGGTGACCTTGATTTGCTTGTTGCTTCATGCAATTCTGGGCCATGACCAAATTCTCTTTGAGGGTATGAAGAATAGCCTCTCAAACTATAAGTGTTTGGTCAACTGCCTGGACCTTCGAGACACCTGGTAGATATGAGAGAACTGAAGGTGTCTTTTGTCCATATACCTCTTCAAAAGGATTCATGTGGGTAGTTGTATGGTATGAAGTGTTGTACCACCATTGAGCTAGGGGTAACCATTGAGCCCAATGATTTTGATTTTCTGATGAAAAACACCTCAAATATTTTTCCAAACACTTGTTGACAACTTCAGTTTGACCATCAGTCTGGGGATGATAAGTTGTGATGAGATGCAATTCGGTGTATTGTAGCTTGAACAGTTCTTGCTAAAAATTGATGGTGAAAGTTGGGTCATGATCAGAAATAATAGAATGTGGCATGCCATGAAGCTTGAAGACCTGATCCATGAAACGTTGAGCCATAGTGGATGTTGTAAATGGGTGTTGAAGAGTACATAAATGAGCATACTTGGAAAGGTGATCCACTACCACCATGATGACTGATTTATTTCCCGATTTAGGTAATCCTGTAATAAAATCCATAGAGATATCCCTCCAAATAGCAGGTGGAATCAAAAGCAGTTGTAGTGTGCTGGGAGATTTGAATGTTTCTCCCTTGTTGTGTTGACACACATCACATTCAGCTACAAAATTATGAACATCTTGTTTCATACCATCCTAGAAAAAAGAACGTTTGACCCTGTCATAGGTTTTGGTAAACCCGGAGTGCCCATCTATGGGTGTAGCATGAAGCTCAGAAAGTACTGTGGATTTAATTTTTGACTGTTTACTTAAATACAAGTGGACTTTGTATCGAAGCTTGTCATGGAGCCAAGAGTACCCTAGGGAAACTGGAGAGTTGGACTACAGTTGTTGTATCATATGCGAGATTTTTGGATCGTGTAGCCATTCCTAGCAAATGTCTTGGAGCCAATCTGGTACAATGAAGGAGAGAGAAAAAAGGGATCCTTCATCTTCATATTTTCAGGAAAGTGCATCCGCAACCATATTGTCTTTTCCTTTCTTGTAAATGATCTCATAATCATATCCAAAGAGCTTAGTCACCCTTTTTTGTTTCTCTGGGGAGGAAATGCATTGTTCCAAAAAATAATTGAGGCTTTGATGATATGTCTTAATTTGGAAGTGTTGCCCCAATAGATAAGGGCGCCATAGATCAACAGCATGTAGAATAGCCAACATTTTATTTTCATATATGGATTTGCCCAAATTTCATTTAGACAGTTGTATGTTGGTAAAGGCCAAAGGTCGACCCTCTTGCATAACGGCAATGCCAATTCCTTTCCTTGAAGCATCACATTCCAGGACAAAGGTCTTTGTGAAATCAGGAAGCACCAGGAATGGAGTGGTGCACATGGCCATCTTCAAGGTTTGAAAATCCTGAGCAGATGTTGGAGTCCAAGTGAAACAATTATTTTTAAGGAGTGCAGTGAGAGGTGCCACAATCTTTCCATAATTCTTAACAAACTTACAATAATAACCTGTTAAGCCTAGAAATCCACATAATATTTGGAGAGTCTTTGGGTGAGGCCAGTCTTTCATAGCTTCAATCTTTTTAGGATCCACCTTGATGTCGTCCTTTCCAACAAGATGACCCAAGTACTCGACTTCTGAGGCACAAAAAGCACATTTAGACTATTTCAAGAAATGTTGGTGCTGAGAGAGTAGATGGAGAACTCGATCCACATGAGCAAGATGGTTTTTCTAGGTTTTTCTATAGATGAGGATATCATCAAAGAAAACTAAGACAAAATGACGGAGAAAAGGATGGAAGACATGATTCGTGAGGCTTTGAAAGGTGGAGGGGGCATTACACATGCCAAAGGGCATGACCAAAAACTCATAGTGGCCCTCATGAGTTCTAAAGGAAGTATTAGGAATGTATGCCTCTTTCATACGTATCTGGTGGTACCCATAACGAAGATCAAGTTTAGTAAAGAACTGGGAGCCACTCAATTCATCCAAGAGGTCATCAATGAAAGGAATGGGAAATTTGTCTTTAATGGTGAGTTTGTTGAGGGCACGGAAGTTAGGACACATGCACCAAGAACCTTCTTTCTTCAGGACCATGACCACAAGAGAAGAGTAGGAGCTCATACTAGGGCGGATAATGCCTGCTTTAAGTAGTTCTTGAACTATTTTCTCAATTTCATTTTTTTGGGAAAAGGGTGATGATAGGGATGGATATTGGGAGGAAGGCTTCCTGGTACCGGGGGAATAGAATGATAATGAACACCATGGGAAGGAGGGAGTCCCTAGGGAGTGGAAAATACCACTTGATGTTTAGAGAGGATGGGTTGGAGGTCTTGCAGCACAGAGGGTGTCTCAGTTTCTTGTATGGCATGGAATTGGGAAATAACACCAGAATGACCTTTTTTTAGCAGCTTTTCCATTCGATGGGAACTAATGATCTCAAGTGAACCAATTGTGATGCCCTGGAACTTATATTAATGGCCCTCTTGGTTGAATTTCATGGTTAATTCCTTAAAATCCATTAGAATGGCACCCAAAGTCCTTAGCCATTCTGCACCCAACACAATGTCACAACCACCCATGTCGATAGCAAACATATGAGATTTCAAGTGGTAATCACCAATTTGGAGACGCACATTTTCACAACGCCCTCCACATTTCATGGAGCCACCATTAGTAATCATGATTTGGAAATTATTGATTGCAAGGATATAGAAATGAGTTTCTTGGGCAATGCGGTGATCAATACAATTATGGGTTCTTCCACTATTAACAAGAATGGTGACCTCCCTATGCTTTATGTAACCAATTAGCTTGAGGGTTTGGGGAGAAAACAAGCCAGTCAGATCATTTAGGGAAATGACCAGTTCTACTTCAGGAGGGTCTGAAGAAGGGGTTATGTCAGTGGGTTGAGGTGACTCAGACACAAGGGGAGTTTCAACATCCTCTTCTGAAATATCCTCTGAGATGGACATAAAAAGATTTTGTTCCTTGCACTTGTGGCCCAGAAAATATTTTCCATCACAATTATAACAAAAGCCTTTGATTTGGAGTTCATCCATTTCATCCCTAGTCAATTTTTGGATCTTTAGTGGAGCAAAAGGAGTAGTGGGATTTACTAGTTTGGTGCGAGGAATAAAGGAGGGTTTTCATTTTTTAGAAGACACAACTTGTTGTGCTTCCTTAGCTCTTTTAGTAGCCTCCACCCAACTCTAAGGCCGAGCCATGAGGACATGGGTACAAATCTCATCCTTTTAAATTCTAACCTTGTACAATATCTACTGCAAACAGATATTTAGAAAAGAACAGAAAAGATACAATGGAAAATACAAACATTACACAGAGATTTTTCCCCTGGAAACACAAACCAGGAAAACCAACATATTCTATATTCATTCATTGTGTTACATTGTTTAGAATAAAATATACATATAGGAGCCAGCGGCATCTAAAACCCTAACCCAATGACCTGGATTAGTCCAAAACCCTAATTCCTTAACCAAAAATAGAAAACCATCGACAAAAACCATGTGCCAAAAAACCACCTAAATACATGATACTACTACTCGTGCAAAGAATATAACACATACCCAACATTCTCCCATTTGTTGTTTTCTTTGCATACAGGGGGTTACAGGGTTACATAGTCAAAAATCCAGGGCAGCAATGCCCATGGATCCTCTACACCAAGAGAACTTCTCAGTGCTCACAGATTTTGTTAATGAGTCTGCAACATTCTTCAAAGTGTCCACCTTCATCAGTGATACTTTCTTTTCTTCAATCATGTCTCTCACAAAATGATAATGAACATCAATGTTATTTTTCTTTGAATGATAAGCAGGGTTCTTCGCCAAAACAATTGCACTCTGGTTGTCACACTCTATCCTTACAGCTTGTCTTACCAACCCAATACCTGAACACAATCTTTGTAACCATACTGCTTCCTTACTTGCATGAGTGGTTTCCATGTATTCAGATTCTATAGTTGAAAGTGCCACTACAGTCCATCTTTTTCTCATCCAACTTATTGCTCAACCAAACAGGTTAAACAGATACCCGCTTGTAGATCTCCTACGATCCAAATCTCCATCCCAGTTTGCATCCACAAATCCATGTATATAAACCACTCTGTCCAATCCCGGTCTTCCTTCGTAGCATAATCCATAGCTAGTAGTGCCACGCAAATACCTAAAAACCCTTTTTACTGATGTCCAATGATCCTTCCTTGGTTTTGACATATACCTGCTCAAAACTCCCACTGAATGTGCAATGTCCAGTCTAGTATAGACCATTGCATACATCAAACTGCCAACTGCACTCGCATATGGAACATGAGACATGTCCTCCTCTTCTTCATGTGTCTTAGGACACTGATCCACAGATAAATTTACACCAATAGGAATAGGAACCTTGACTGGTTTACATTCCTGCATATTAAACCTCTACAATATTGTCTCAACATATTTTCTCTGATTTAACCAGAGTTTCCTCCTTTTTCGATCTCTTTTAATTTCCATGCCCAAAATGAAATTTGAAGCACCGATATCCTTCATGTCGAATTTAGAGGACAACTGAGTTTTCACATCCTGGATAATCTCTTAATTGTTTCCAATCAGCAACATGTCATCCACATACAAGACCAAATAAATCAAATGATCACCAATTAATTTAGAATACACACAGTGATCCTCTTTGCTTCTTGTGAAGCCAAGTCCCAGCATATAAGTATCAAATTTTTTATACTACATCCTTGGTGATTGTTTTAAACCATACAGGGACTTTTTTAGCTTGCATACCAGCTCCTTCTTTCCTTTCACAGCATAACCTTCTGGTTGCTTCATAAATATTTCTTCTTCCAGATCCCCATGCAGGAATGTTGTCTTCACATCCATCTGTTCTACTTCAAAATCAAATGCAACAGCAACAGATAACATAAATCTTATAGAGATTAACTTGGCAACAGGAGAAAAAATCTCACCAAAATCAATTCCCTCAACCTGGGAATAACCCTTTGCTACTAACTGATCTTTGTATTTCTCAACTTTTCCTTCTGCATTTATCTTCTTTTTAAATACCCATTTTTTGCCAATGGGATTTATTTTAGTTGGCAACTCCACTAGATCCCAAGCCTCATTCTTATCCAAAGATGACATTTCTTCTTCCATGGCCCCTTTCTAGATATTTCCATCCTCTGAATCCACTGCCTCCCTGACAGTTCTAGGATCATCATCAGTAATAGATAAAGAAAAATTTAAACGAAAATTAGATGGACTATACCTTTCCGGTAGCCTTCTTTCTCGATTCGATCTCCTCAATACTAGAGTATGAGGATCTTCTTCTTTTGATTCATGTTCTTCTGTAGAGTCTGATTCATCATCCTCTAAATCAAAATTTGTCTTCTCTGGTTCTTCCTTACTTGGTAAGACTTCCTATTTAACAACATCCTTCATGTTGGCGACGGAAGTCACTCTTGGATTGCAGCAGGAGCAGAGCCTAACGCCCATCAGTTTATGTCATGATTTTTTTAATGGGGTGATCGAATGGAAGTTAACTCAGAACGATGTGGTTCTAACTCTGAAACTCGGCCAGGTGTGCATGGGAAAGTGAGGTCTTAGATAACTTCAGACAGTGAGTTGTAGTAAGGGTGAGTAGGGGGAAGACTTGTATCAGAGAGATGCAAAGGTCTGTCATAAACATTAGGTTTCTAACAGATTGTAGGAGAATACATCTAAATGCAAGATCTTTTCACATTCAAATGTAGAAAACTAGAGAATACAATGATGCCACAATAAATCTTTTATCATAACAAAATTGCATAAATTTGTGTGAATCCGTCGATCATGAACTCTCTCAGTATGAGATGAAAATTAGATGGAAAAAGAAAGACTGTATGTCATAAAACAAGAAATCTCACATACAGGTGCATAACCAGAAAACTCGAGTTTCTGTTAAAACTTTACAATCGGGAGCTTCGCTCTACCATCCATCCTTTACAAAATACCAAGACTAAGCTTATATACTCAGAGAAAAATCACCCAACATCAGTTGGCTCATTCATCCAAGGCTTGGTGTCCCTTCAGCTAAATTCGAGCGGGTATTCTTTGTCAGACACCACCTTAACTGTGCATGGCTCCTACAAGGGGAGTAGTTGCGCCATTAAGTTTCGAGCTAGCGTGTGCATACCTCCTCCGGCTGGTCGAGGACTCGACATGGCTTCTTTGGAAATATGGGTACACAAGACCTTCTCGATCAAACCGCCTGCCATATTATCCATACCTTACACTTAATGTCCGAGGAGAGGTTTCAACCACCCCTTCTCACCCTCATTTAGTCCAGGCGAAAACCAGGATTGAGGTCGGATCCGATGGCACCTGGAGATCACGATAACCCTTTTGGTGACTAGAATCGATGCCTTTGTCTTCCTTTGCACAGTTCCTTTCCTTCCCAAGTGACCATGGGATGTGACCCTATGTTTATTCCCAAAGAGATTTTGGCGTTCGCAAATGGAAGGAGTTAATCCTTGCTCATCCACAGTTGTGATGAGCGAAATGTCGAGATGGATTACTTGGGTGCCACGCGTCCCTCTTATATCTAACCATCTCAAATTCACTCGGTGATGCTGTGAGCCCGGGTCCTAGACACTCCCGGTACCTCGCGCATCAGGAATATGACGGAGTTGTTCCTTGTGTTTCAAAGTCCCGATGGGTGAAAAGGCGAGTATAATCACACGCCAGGTGTCTCCTGTGGATGAATGGTTGAGGCTGCTTCGCGATACTACGGGCCCAACTCTGGGCGCTTTCGGCACTCCGGGGTTCAGGGTTTCGAGATGTGATATGACGAGGGACTTTCACCCTTCGAACTCTCGAATGTTGATATGTCGACTAGATCTCACACTATGTGTTGCTGGATCGGACGACCCAGATTTAGTCTTGGCATATAGTCACTTTATTTGACGCTATATATCGGTCAACTTGGTAGCCCCGATATCCCGATGCTCATTGATCTGCTCTTATGGATGAATCTAGGTCGTTGACAATGTAATTTCACCCGCTTACTTGATTGGAAGCCTTAAAACGAGATTTTTCCATGCTACGCTTCGGCGCTCCTCGTACAACTTGCAGACCCGAATACTCTTGTGCCTAGGACAAGAAATGTCACTAACATTAGGCTCCATGGGGGATAGATTCGTCCCTGTGATGCTCTAAGAACTCATTCTGCAGCTTCAGTGCCTTGCTATTGGGCTATGGAATCATGCTCAAAACATTCTACTGCTGAAAATACAGGCCGAAAAATAAAAGCAACAAAATAAAGCTACATGATCAAAGGAGCTTATTTATATACAATCATAATGCTAATAAAATATTTTACATGGGCTAGGTGAAAGAAAACTTCCACCATATCCATTCAAGTAGCTTCCTGGATAGAAGCTCCTTCCTTCTGTTGATCATCACCAGCAGATAGTGTAACCGTGACAGCAGAACGGCTACACTCTTCAACTTCTCCTCACAGGCTGAGGTTGATATGAAATAGGGTGGCTCCAAGGCATAAAGGACATTCCACTCCATGTATTCACCAATAGGGTCATAGAATGAGTGGCGAATTTTGGAAAATTGGTGACAGACAGCCTCCTCTGCTACAGAGTTTCTCACATGCGGTTGAATATTTTTTATAAGAATAGGTGAGTGGACAACTGATGTAGGCTCACTGATCTTAGGCGGTAGTTGCTCGCTGACTAGCTTTGGAATGAAATATGTTCTCAGTTGTTCCTCTGGTTCCTTTTCCTCTTCTTTTCTCTCCCCCGGGTCAAATTCGTATTCATCATAAATAGGGACCATGGGGTGGTTCTGCTTGCTAACTGGATCTTCAGTATATTTATAGTGATCAAATGTAGGATAAGCTTGCTGCTCATCATCACTGTAATATACATCAAAAAGGGGTTGTCCTTCATTGATATGAACCTCCTCCAGAATAGTGATCCCGTCAAAAATTTTCATTTCAGGGACAGTGGGACCTATTGCTTCTGGCTGCTCATACATAATCCTTTTCTCTTTAATCCTAGGTAAAAATATATCGTGTGAAACCCCCTAGGGGAAAATAGAAGAATCCTCTTCCACAACTAACCCCTCTTTTAAAAAGAGAGGGTCTTCATCATCATGATCAGAGCTGCTAGGAACATCTGCTTCAACCCGATATCCAGGTGAGTCATCTACCATGGACCACATTTTCTCTATAAACTCACAATTTCCACAAGAGGCATGTTGATCATTATGAACATCTAAAAGAATAGAGGCATCTGATATGATGTTAGATTCTTCGGTTCTAGGGATAACACAATTAATATCATTCAACACCTCCATATTTTCCTGGCAAATTCTTTCCTCCACAGTAAAAGCTTCATCATGGACCTGGTCTTCAGGGCCAATAGAGGATTCATGAAGCGAAGAAAACTCCTCACAACAGTTTTCATACAAACAATCAGCTGGAAAATAATCTTTACAAAATGAATTGAAAGTTGTATGAAAACCTGTTAAAGAGTGGATGCTCGCAGTGGGAAGAGATCGACACCACTCAATAGCAGCTCCCTTCAATGAACACCTGAAGATCCACTCTTCCAGTTGACAGACGGTCAATTTCGCCCGTCAACAAATGGCGCTAGAAGGAAGGCCTGAAATTAATTAATGGCACGAGGCGGTCGTAAGACTCCTCCACCACCTCATCGCTCACCTATAGTGACAAGAAGTCATTCGAATGATAGCATTCCCCCTCAAACAGAAACCACATCAAACGACAATCCATGGATCACAGTTGAGCCAGTAACCCCTAATCCTATAAGTGGTGACATACAAAATATTGTTCATCAATCTCTCATAAGAACACATAGTGCCTTAGCCCGTTTAAGGCAACCAAACCATCCATTATACCAACCTTTAGATTTCTCTAATATCAGAGAACAACTCGGAGGCACTAACCTCACTGTGAATCCTATAGATCCAATCCTCACTCCTGCTGCAGGAGGATCTGGAATACCTCCCTCACCACCTCCATCATCCCCTTCTTCTTCAGGAGAAGATTCTTCGAACGAAGTCAGTTCCCCTTCTCAGCCTTCCACACCGACTACACCAATGGAAAACCAGAACAACCCTGCTAGACCTTGGATCGACCAGGATGCGGTAGCTGTACCTGGAGACCATCATCCCTTACCCAAACATCCGAAGAAGTGGCTCCCCAAGTTTGATCCTGACTCAAAACAGATCATTGAAGATCACATTAAAAAATTTATGTTAGCCATAAGACTCCGCAATGTCGAGCATGAAGACGTAGTCTGTAGGTTGTTCCCCTACACTTTCGAGGGAAATGGATCTACATGGTACTTTGCCTAGCAACCCCATACCATCCCATCTTGGGAGGAATTCGAATCATGCTTTCTAGAAAAAATCGGAGATGGTAAGCCTCCGGAAGTCCAAGTCATGGAGCTTTCTAACTTAAGAATGAACCCAAAAGAAAAATTTAAAGACTTTAATCAAATATTCTTAACACTTAAAAACCAAATCCCTACGGATTCCATTCCTACCGAGAATCTTATCATAGCATACTATACTAAAGTCTTGCATCAAAGTATAGCCATTTGGGTTAAACGATCTAAGAAAGCCACATTGTTGGAAGCCTTCGAGGAGGCTAGCCAGATTGAAAAAGACATACTTAGTCTTAAAGATGCTACTAGCAACGAAACAGAAACTAGTTCATCTTCCAAAAAGAAGATCGAAATCCTCCCTAGACCTACTCAAAGTAAAACACAACCTGAAAGTTATGATTTAGAAAACTTAACTAAAGTCGTTCAAAAACTATCGAATCAAGTTATAGATTTAAAAAAGACGGTTGAAGAATCTTTCTCGAGCAAAGGGCCTTACAAACCCCCGTTCAGGAAGACCTTTCCCACCAACCGACCTAATCCAACTATTGAAGGCCTTAATCTAGAAATTTTGCAATACGCCCTTCAAACAATTCTAGAAGCCCGAGATAACTTGGTACCTCCTGAGATTCCTGAGGAGGTTGTTGAACAAGAGACAATTCAAGAAGAAGAGTCTTCTCCAAACATTTTTGGACACTTCTCGGATAGTATCTTTCAAGTTAACTTCGAGACAGTCCATCCTTATAATACTAGGAGTAAGACAGCAAACAAAACTTCTGCCGAAAATACTACGACTTTGTCTCCAAAGCAATCTAAACCAAATGAGACAAAACAGAGTGATGTAAACCCGAACTTAGATTATGATTTAGTTGAATATCTTAAAAAGTTAAGGGCTAATATTTCTGTTTATGAGTTATTGAAGTTTCCATTTCTGCTACAAAAAATGTTACAAAATATCTCAGAGAATGGCAAAAATGGTAATTCAAGTAGTAACAAGGTTGTTCAGAACAAAGTTCCTCAGAAGACTTCTACTAAGAAAAATCTTGATCCTCAAGACAAAGGAAGTCTTCATGTAAATAATGTTAATAATGTAAATGGTGTAGATAAAGTAGCTGTAGAAACTACGAGTAAAAATCCACAAACTACCACCCTTAGTACTCGCAAAAATGTACCTCCATTTCTGTTAACTTTCGAGATCTTTAATAGAAACGTCCACAATTCTATGGTAGACTCAGGAGCGTCATCCAATGTGATGGCATGGTCTGTGTGTCAGAAGATTAACGCTGAAGTTGAACCATCCACTTTAAAAATCATACAACTTGATCGAACCGGTGTTAAAGTTATAGGTGAATTAAGAAATGTGCTTATAAGATTATCGTCTAACCCCAAGGTCCATCAAGTTATTGATATTATTGTTGTGGATATTCCAGAAGTGTATGGTTTGTTTTTAAGCAGGGACTGGTTGGAGCAACTACACAGCTATTTCACGACAGATTGGTCTCACTTGTGGCTTCCAGAAAACGGCAAACCTAACAAGATCAAGGTAAATCGTGAACGCTACCTTAAGTTCACGGTCATGGATTTGAATGATCCCAATGAACCATTTACACCTTCTGCCGATTCACCCAAAATACAACGGATGGATACCTTTTTCGGCAATTTCATGGCCGAGGCTTCAGCTGTCACCAACCTAGAATAGCAGTCCGAGATTGTGGCATATGTGCAGCCAGCAACTTCTACACAACGGTATCATGTACCCGATAAAAATCAAATTTGGTCTCTTTATTTCAACAAGTCAAAGTCCAAAGAAGGAGCTGGTGCAGGTTGCGTTATTATTGATCCAGCAGGTAACAAATCATTGATTGCATGTAGGCTAGAATTTGAATGTACTAATAATACTGCAAAATATGAGGCTTTACTACAGGGCCTCAAAAAAGCTTTAGATATGAACATTCAAAATCTGGTCATTTTCGGCGATTCTGAAATCGTGGTTAGACAAGTAAGAGATTCTATCCACTATCTGTCTCTGCATCTTAAAAGATACCAATCCGAGGTATGGAATTTAATGAATAAGTTTTCTACTTTCAATATAAATTATATTCCTAGATTACATAATTCTGAAGCCGATCTATTAGCTAATGTAGCTTCTAAACTCTTTCCTATAGAAGGCTTGTCCCCGGACGCATTCTCCATTGAGATGTTGTTTAGACCATCAGGACCCAACAACATCACGAACTGGAGATTCTTCGACGACGATCAGCAGATTATAAGCTTTCTGCACATGGAAGAAACTTTTTGTAAGGTAGCTAGAGAGGTAGTGGGGGGGCCTAGAGGGCCCATAGTGATAATAGTGGAGGTCATTCAATGTAAGGTGCACTAGATCCACTATATTATTAAATAAGGTCCACTATAGTAGTTAGATATAATAAATGGGTAATTAGATATAATTAATGTAAGAGGGCTTCTTAGAAGGTTTTACTTCTAGAAGATTCCTCCTCTAGAATGTTCTCAGGAGATGATAGCACTATATAAAGGGGTTCAAGCAATGTAATGAGACATGAAGATAAATATTGTATTGTGGAATGATGGCTCAATAGGAGTATGCCCCCTCAAAGAGGCAAGTGAACAGGAGAGGATCCCTTCCATAATAGGATCCATTGTATGGTGTTGCCCTACCTCAAGGGTTTGGTAATAATAAACTGTGGTTTCTTCTATATTGCTCTGTGGATCTATTGTGTATTCAGTATTTGTGGTGATTATATTTGTATATCTATCTTGGTTCTTAACAAGTGGTATCAGAGCACTTTCCTTGGCCGGAGTTGTGGGCAAATATTTTTTATTTTTGCAGATTTTTTTTTTCGGAGAAGAAAAAAGATGTCCGGGACATTCCAAACATTTTAAATATATTTCTGTACAAAATTTGTAGAAAAGGGTTGTATATCTTAGTTCCTCTCATAAAAACACCCAATTTAAAAAAAAAATCATCCGAAACAGAGTCCGAAAGGTCAAGATATTGAGGTTTTAAAATCTGCAATTTTTCAGGGTTTTTTCTACAGACGGCGGCGCGATTTATTTTTACTTATGTATAATTTGGAGGCCGAATTTTCTCAATTAAATTACATATCTTATTTCTTCTCACAATTTTACCCAATTTCAAAAAAAAAATCAGGCGAAACGGAGTCCGGGAAGTGAAGTTATGAGCATTTTAAGTTCAGCAGATTTTTAGGGTTTTTCCAGAAAAAGCCGCGATTTTCTGCCGAAACTTATTGGGTCTATTTTTTGGGTTTTCAGATGGCTCTTTCTTCTCAAAACCTGAAAGAAATTATTGAATCATTCAAAGCCCAATTGTTTCACACATTGCATGAGAGATTGGATGTGTTAGCACAAGGCCTCACAGACAGCCTCACAAATATCATCACAGATGGCCTCAATGACAGTTTTCGTAGTATTCAAGATTCATTGAACAACATGCAGGAGATATTTCTTATGCAGGGCCTCAGGGATGTATATAATCAGGAAATATATGCTTGGTATGATTTTGAGGCAGATTGTGATGATTGGTATATGGATACTTGTCATTTCTGGGATGACAACCACTTCCATATTTTATTTGATGACTCTACTCCACCTTCTGCAGAGAACATCAATGTCCCAGATCAGGAGTTAGTTACCAGCGTTCAGTCTGCATATTCTACAGTGGTATTATTCCTTCCAG
>ML807710.1:229179-249837 GCA_009831015.1 Picea engelmannii | reverse complement strand
GATATAATAAATGGGTAATTAGATATAATTAATGTAAGAGGGCTTCTTAGAAGGTTTTACTTCTAGAAGATTCCTCCTCTAGAATGTTCTTAGGAGATGATAGCACTATATAAAGGGGTTCAAGCAATGTAATGAGACATGAAGATAAATATTGTATTATGGAGCGGTGGCTCAATAGAAGGATGCCCCCTCGAAGAGGCAAGTGAACAGGAGATGATCCCTTCCATAATAAGATCCATTGTATGGTGTTGCCCTACCTCAAGGGTTTGGTAATAATAAAGTGTGGTTTCTTCTATCTTGATCTGTGGATCTATTGTGTATTCAGTATTTGTGGTGATTATATTTGTAGATCTATCTTGGTTCTTAACACTTTTCATGGTGCGGTGATCGATGAATTCACTCACGAAGACAATTTGCGCGATTTCACGGTAATACCAGATCCGAGAACTCCTGAATCTTCATCGGACATGGTAAATTCGATCCCTAAATCTATAGTTAGATTAGAGAAATTTTACGATCTTCAAGATCAATTCAAAAAATCGATCAACTGTAAAACCAATAGTTCCTCGTTGTTATATGAAAAAGTAAGCTTAGGAACTAATGAAAATCTGCAGTGCATTAATTTAGGGTTGGGGTGTTCTCAACAAGAAAAAGATGCATTTATTAAATTGTTTAAAGAATTTAAAGATGTCTTTGCATGGACATATGATGACCTTAAAACTTTCGACCCTAACATCATACAACATGTCATTCCTATGAAACCCCAAACCTCACCCTTTCAACAGAAATTGAGGAAAATGCACCCTAAGCTTGAACCCACCGTCCAAAAAGACTTGAATAAGCTCCTAAATGCTAAGATAATTTTTCCAGTTAGGCACACTCAATGGGTTTCTAACCTTGTCCCTGTCCATAAGAAAAGCGGGGAAATCCGACTTTGCATCAATTTCTGAAACCTTAATAGAGCGTCTGATAAAGACAACTATCTTGTCCCACCCATGGAACAGATCCTTCAATAGGTATCTGGTTCTGAGAGGTTATCTTTATTGGATGGTTTCTCGGGGTACAACCAAGTCCTGATGTCTCCTCCAGACCAACTTAAAACCACCTTCCGCACTCCATGGGGCACCTACGCTTATCAAAAAATTCCCTTTGGATTGATTAATGACGGTGCTACTTTCCAGAGAGAGATGGACATCGCTTTTCGAGTCTTAATCAATCAGTCTGTCATAGTTTACTTAGATGATGTTACTGTTTTTTCTAAAAACAAAACCGATCATCTAGATCATTTACGAGTCGTTCTATAGCGATGTCATAAATACAGCATTTCCTTGAATCCTAAAAAATCCATCTTTGCAGTAGAACAGAGTAAACTCTTGGGATTTATTGTGTCAAGCAAAGGGATGATTATCGATCTCGAAAGGACTCAATTCATCTCGAAACTTGCCCCTCCTACTTCCAAAAAGTCTATGCAATCTTTCTTAGGCCAAATAAAATTCGTGAGGAGATTTGTCCCTAGCTTCTCCGAAAGGGTCAGACCTTTACAAAATTTAATTAAGAAAAACGCCCAATATCACTAGGGACCCTTAGAAAATCAAGCTTTTAACGCAATAAAGAAGGCCATAATAGATGCTCCATCTCTCATGAGCCCCGACTTTTCCCGAGACTTTACGCTCTATACTTTTGCTTCTGACCGTTCCTACGTTGTCGTCCTAACTCAAAAGAATGTCGAAAACAATGAAGTACCCATTGTCTTTATGACCTCTTCTTTCAAAGGCGTTGAACTAAATTACCCAGTGGTAGATCAGCAAGCCTACATTGTTTTTAAAGAAGTCAAGCATTTTCGGTCTTATCTTTTGAAATCAAGGACGAAAGTTAGTGTCCCTTATCCAGCCGTCAGAAACCTGTTAGTGTAGAAAGAACTAGGAGAAAAGAGGGATAACTAGGTCACCTCCTTGCAAGAGTATGACATAGAAATTACCCCAGCTCAAATAGTGAGAGGCCAAGGGTTATGCAAGCTAGTTGTTGATTCAGTAGCAGGACACCAAGAAAAACTTGATGTGTCAAACCTAGGACAACACAATCAAAATGTAATCTGATACGCTCAAAACTTTGTCAGTCCTTGGTATGACGATATAAAATTCTTTCTTGAACATAGGTCAGCCCCCCGCCACCTGGATCCCACTAAAAGAAGAGCATTAAGATTAAATTCTACCTCCTTTCATTTGGTTAATAGTATTCTGTTTCGTCAAGGATTTGACGGCATACTGATGCGTTGTCTTGAGAAAGACGAAGCAGAAAAAGTCTTACTAGAGTTGCATTCAAGAGAAGTCGGTGGTCATTTTGGTGGTGAAACCACTACCCATAAGGTTTTAAGAGCCAGCTATTACTAGCCCACGCTTTTTAGAGACGCCCATGCCTTGTGTCGTAAGTGTACTATTTGTCAGAAAGCATCTGGGCAGTTATAGAAACCAGCCTTTCCTTTGCAACCCGTTTCAGTAGACTCTCATTTTCAGCAGTGGGGCCTTGATATCATAGGTCCAATCAACCCACCATCCTCACAAAAATATAAGTTTATCATAAAATCCACAGATTACTTTACCCGGTGGTCTGAAGCTACTGCATTAAGAACTATCAACACCAGTCAGGTAATTGCCTTTCTAAATTCGAACAGTATTACTTGTTTTGGTATCCCTGATTGTTTAGTATTCGATAACGTTTCTTATTTTTCGTCTCTTGAGATGAGCAAGTTCTCTTTAGAAAAAAGAATTAAATTGAAGTATTCTACTAGCTACTACCCCCAGGGCAATGGGTTGGCAGAATCAACAAATAAGAATTTGATAAAAATCATCAAGAGAACGGTGGCTGAAAATCACAAAAACTCGCACAATTCACTGTTAAATGTGCTTTGGGCTGATAGGGTAACACCAAAAACTGATGTAGGTAACTCCCCCTTTTTTCTCGTTTATGGTAGAGAAGCAATTCTTCCACCACACATTCTTCTTCCCTCACTTCATTTATCACAAAAAATTCAAGAAGAAGACTGTCCCCCTTTGGAAAACCGAATTAACGCTTTGATGAAGCTAGAAGAGGTAAGATCCCAAGCTAAACGTAAGTTAGATCAGCATCAACTGGTAGTTAAAAGCTAGTTCGATTCTAACTCTTCCTCTGATAGGAATTTTGAAGTAGGTGATCTCGTCCTAAAATGGGACAAACCGCATGAGGGAAAGGGAGAACACAAGAAATTTCAAAACTTATGGCTTGGACCGTTTTTAATTGCTGAGAAGTCGGGTTCCATCTCTTTCCGATTGAAGAATCTAGAGGGGCAGCCTGACACCTATCCGGTCAATGGCCAAGCCCTGAAAAGATATTTTTCCAAATGAAAACTCCTTTTATATTATGTACATATTTTGATTTTGTTTGCTTTTCCTTTTGTTGTTTTGGTTTTGATATCTCCTTTGTGCTTATCAATTTTTGTTTTTGAAACACATACCCGCATGCTGAACTATTTGGATTAAGAAAACAGAAAATTCCTTCACTGAAATGACTGTTGAAAAATTGTATCAACATCAATTATATACTTCTGAAATTTACATTTGTGTTGGAAAAAAATTTATTGTTTGAAAGAAGTGAACTGATTTTGATCTCTGAGTAAGGCCTGTCATGATCATCTATTATCTTTTTACGCTATCCCTTTTCCTTAAGGAAATGACTCAGAAGATGTCTCCCTGCCTTAGAAATTTGGTTCTGTAAATAAACCATCTCTAGATCTCACTGAAGGACAGTTCTAAAAAAATTCTGATAAGGTCTGAAAAAAATATGTTAAAATATCATAATTTTCAGCGTCACCCCGCTCAACTATATGTCTTTAAAAAACAAAAAATCAATAAAAGAGTTGTGGGAAGTGCTTGTAAACCCGCTGGGGTGTTGAACAGGTCTGCTGGCAGCGAGTAAATGCATGCATGACGCCAAGCCAACTTCGTCGGGGTACTGAACAGGCCTGCTGGCAGCGAAGCAATGTCGGGTATATGAAAATTTGCAAAATAGAGACCTCTTAACTTTAACATGTCCTTTATTCTGATCTGGAACTTCTTGGCAGGATACAGATATCAGAGTGGGTTAAATGGAAACCCTGTCGAGGCTATGGACGCCTGCTGGCAGTAGTGGCTTTGTCAACAGTATTGGAGATTTTATCTTTAATATTGTGGCTCGCTTGTCTTAAGACTGTTATCAGTTTTCATCCTTTAAACATTGTTGGAATATTTGGTTAATGATGATGCTTATACGATTTTCTGGTGGTTGTTTTTTAGTTAGAATTTTTCTCACTATTCTGATCTGAACTTGTTCTTGTGGAAGAGATAACTGCTTCTACCAGTGTGTCTCCATTGTTGGCAGCCAATTCGCAATTTTATACTGTCCTTATAAGTTGCCTACACCAGAGTTTTACAAACTTTGATTTTCGTCGCAACCTTTGCATTAAAACGATACTATTGTTTTATATGTGTTTGCTCACTTGTCCTTGTCTTTATTTTCACAACTACAAGCGTGAAAAATTTGATTTCGAAGTCGTATTGAGATTGTCGTTGGACTGTTCTAGTCACTCTTGTCTCTATGTTCATTGCGCTTTCAATTTATTTATCATTATACAGTTGACAAGACTCCAAGATTTTTAGTCATTTGGCATTTTTATTTCTTAATATGACTTTGTTTCACAAAAATCTGATGATCTTCTTTTGATCGAATTTGAGAAACATTGGTGATTCAATTTATATGCTCTTTGATCGATTCCCTTGACACCTTGGTTTCATGAAAACACATTTGTGTTGTGGCAAGCCCCTTGGTATAAATTGTTTCATGCAACACATAGTTTATATTATCAAACCCTTAGTGTGATTTCGATTTATGGATTTGGTTTTGAAACTATAACTATTGCTTGCGTGATTGTTTTATCCACTTACCAAAGGTTTTGATTGGTTGATTAAAATGGCATAGTTTTTAACACATATGCCTTGTGATTTGAATAGTTGTAAGCGTCGGCGGTTGTACTGAGAGTAATGATTCTTCTGCATGGGCCGAAATATCTCCACCACCTTAGCACGTTCTGTCATAAATGTTTCCCCCTATCTCGGGTCACCCCTAATATTTTCGGGTAAGGCTATGAGTATTCTTCCCATGCGTGTGCTATGTTCGAACCCTAGCCCCTACACCCTGCTCACTGTGTGCTCCTGTCTATGGCACTGGTGGTTCGCATAGAGCCGAATGGTAACCAAGCCCTGTTGCTATTCGATGATGCTCGAAAGGATTTGGAAGACAATGGTTGGTTGGTGTTTATACAGCGGTTCGAGGGTTTCAATCTTTTTGTTGCTCAACAATTCGCTGTCACCTTCGACGGGTGTAGAGATAAAATGGGTGACATACAGATTGAACTCAATGAAGAATTCATAAGCTATGCTACAGGATTAGCAGCCACGAGCCAGCGATGATTTAAAAAATCCAAAGTTTATGAGGTGTCATGGCCATTACTATTCGTATCACGAAAGGTTACATCCTGTGATAAAGGTATGCCTATTTCCACTCTCAAACCTCGGTGGCATGACCTTTTGATAATGGCTAAACAATTTGTGACCTGTGAAGGTCGGTATGGATTAGTTTTTCTCTATCACCTCCAGTTGTTAATGAATTTCATGGGCTATCCTTTGAATATGCCACATTACTTCTTGTGTAGTCTGTACAAGATGTCAAAGAGGTTTAAAAGAGAGAAAGTCGATAGCAGCTTGTTCCACCATGGCCTGATTAGACTCATCATCGTTCACCATTTAAACCTTCACAGCGACAATTGGCAAGCCTTTCTATCTCGAAATGGCTTTGTTGATTCAAAGTCTATCCAAATTGATAAGGCTGTGGTTAATGAGACTATGGTCGACCCACCCGTTCCATTCCATATCCTCCTACCCCTGGCCAAGCCCTCGGTTTGTCCTGACATCGACCTACCCGACATCCTAACGAACAATATTGTGGTTGTCAAGAAGCCTGTGAGTAAGAAGGTCAAGGGTAATCCTACTGTCGACAGCAAGGGTAAGAAAAACGCTCGATTGATATCGAGATTTGCTCGGAATAAACCTAAGCCAAGCGTTGAAAAAAAACCCATAATGCTAAGCGAGGACTCAGACTCAGATATCGAGTGTTTCCTAGCTGAAGAGTATCCCTACTCCCATGGCTTATGTTAAAGAAACCCTACGACTATGTATGTAATTTTCCCTCGTGCCTAAAAAACAACCCCAATTACTCGGGAATCAAGCTACATAGTGAAACCCCTGGTGGCTTAAACAAACCCTCGCCTGTGTTATCCAATCCCGAGCAATAGTCATGTATCCAGTGTAACGCTTGGCTAGAGCACTACTATGCCGACGTCCCCCTGCTACAATCAAGGATCAAAGCATTAGAAGAACAGGTGACAGTGCTGGCCAAGGAGAACGATAGGCTACGGACTAATGACAAGAAGCAGAAAACCACTGGCTCGATTGTTTTCAGGAATGTCAAAGCTGCAACAGCCTTCGTCAATTCCAAATTGTCTTGACCGAGTTGTTTTCTGATTGTCCAGGTATGAATTTCGATATGAATTTTTCTTTGTAAGTTTGTTCGAATTAATATAATTGGGTTTTGATTTCAGTTAGCTCTCTTCATTTTAATTCAAAATGATTCTGTTATAGTTTGATCCTGTACAGTAGATTCATTTTAAAATTAAAAATAGTTATGATTTGGTTATGTGATTTTTTTGTGCCCAGTTTAGTATAAGAAATTGATTAGTTTTTTATTCGGTTTGTTTTGTTTGGTTTTGATTGGTTTCATTTCTCCCTAACAAACTCAAAACGATCTCGTTGATTTTGAGTTACCAGTAATGACTCTGTTCTGTGTCGAATCATTATTCTCGTTTAATTTTTGATTGCTTTCGACCTATGTATAAGTTCTATTTGCTAAAATCGTGGAAGTTGTGGTGATTCACAACGATAGTGTCGACCCCAAACTGTCTTGATTCGCTCCTGTTTTGATTTGATTTGCAAATAGATTGTTGTTAACATGATCGTTGGTATTTGTTTAATATAGTTATATCAATTTGAAAAACGATCTTGTTTGATTTCGTGTGGATTCGACCGTGATTCTGTTAATGGATGAGGCAACATAAACGATTGCATACGATTAGTTAAACTATATCGATTGGAATTGGTTTATGAAAACGTTTCCATTACTGTCGAGTTATCCAATACGATTTTGCTTAAATTGAACAGAGTACATGTATCTCTGTTATCATTTGATTGATCATAATCTTGTTTTCTCTCGAATTAGCATAACAGATTTTTATTTGGATAATTCGTTTGGTTTCTTATTAGCAATCAAACAATTGTTTAATAGTTTGAATATGATTCTTAAGGATTCGTATTGATTTTAAAACGATTCTGTGTTAAATTTAGACCAGCTACAGAATCGCAAGATTTTGTAGCTAGTCTTAGAAATTAGATTTTTATCAATTTTCTCAATAAGATATCCTCTAAACTTGTCTATTTTTGTCCTCTTTCAGGTACATTCGAATTTACAATGATCTATTGGACATAATGTGGCAGTTTGGGAGATATCTTAGATTTGGTTTTGTCTTAGGTTGTTAGCTTGAGTCAGAAACTTGGGATATTTTCCCAGATTTGTGTAAAATGTTTTGATAATTCCCACAGGAATGTTTTACCCTGTGGGAGGTCTTTAAATACTTATTATTTTTTGTAATAATCATCATCATCATTGTGGGAGAACCAGACTATGGATTTATAATACAAACTGAGATGAAAGTTGATGTCTTGTAACAGCTTTCGCTTTCAATATATCAAACTTTTGTTTCAAGTTTTATTCGTATCAGTTTGCAGTTGATTATAGACTACTTTAGCTATCGTAATCTATTGCAGGTTGATGTGACTTGATTAATGTGTTATCCATATCTGATCTCTTTCATTATTTGAAAAGTATAGCAATTACTTTGTTTCAGCTAATGAATTACAGATTTCTCTTCTTCGTTAATTGAATCATTTTGTATAGATCTTTGCATGCAGATTTATCTAACTGTGAAGATTTGTAAATCATAAGATTGTTGTAATTTTTATGTCTTGTTTGTCCTGTAATTGTATCTGAAGAGCACAGAAGCTTCTCATTTACGAGAATATCGTGGAGAATTTGGTGCAGGTTTCCTCCCACCAAACAGCTAAATCAACCATCATACACAGGACAAACTTGAAGCGTTACTTCAGGTCAGTGTGTTGTTTGTGATTAGATAGTTAATTTGTTAATATAATATAAGTAATTTAGATAGATTTATGTTTAGTTTAGATTCATAGTTAGAGTTATTATTTTAGTTGCTTAGCTTAGTTAGTTTTAATTTTATTTCTTTTTTATAAAATTATAAAAATCAAAAAACAATGGTCTTGCTGTCTTAGGACAGATTGCAAATGAATTTTGCAGGTTTTCATTCAAATATGTAATTTGTAAATATTGTATATTTGTAATTAAATTTGACCCTGTTAGTAATTGAACATTTGATTTTATAGAATTATAGTTGTGTAGTATTAGTTAGTAAATTGTATATATTAATAGTTTAGATTTGTTTTTTTTTAATTTGTTTTAATAGTTATTTTTAGTTAGATTAGTTGATTTAGAGTAGTTTTCTTTTGTTTTCTTAGGACTTATATCAGCTAATAGAACCGCTAAAACCGTCAGGGTGGGTTATCCCAAATGGCTTGGGTTATTTGGACAACCCTGGACTAGATCCACTCTTCCAGTTGACGGACGGTCAATTTCGCCCGTCAACACCAGGTGAAAGATGCGCAGCTTCAAATATGTCTGGTCCTTGTTCACCATCAAAGGCCAGATCTTAACATTGTCGTTACCCCAAGAAGATTCTCAGGTTGAGAAAGAAGCTGTTGAAACCTTCTCAAGAAATATCCTTAGGGTCATCTTTCAGGTGTGCTAACAGTAGCCACAGCTGAAACAGTGATGTGGAAACAATGGAGTTTCCACAGTGGAGTCACCAGGTGCATAGTAGAAATATTGATAATTCTGATATCTTATGCACCTTCAGAATTAGTTAATCATTGTCGTTCAATCCCGGGGAAAATTTTCAACTTCGTCCCCGGAAACGGCGCCAAAAATGTTGGCAATGGAAGTCACTCCTGGATTGCAGCAGGAGCAGAGCCCAACGCCCATCAATTTATGTCACGATTTGTTTAATGGGGTGATCGAATGGAAGTTAACTTAGAACGGTGTGGTTCTAAATCTAAAACTCAGCCAGGTGTGCATGGGCAAGTGAGGTCTTAGATAACTTTAGACAGTGAGTTGTAGTAAGGGTGAGTAGGGGGAAGACTCGTATCAGAGAGAAGCAAAGGTCTATCATAAACATCAAGTTTCTAACAGACTATAGGAGAAGACGTCTAAACGCAAGATATTTTCACATTCAAATGCAGAAAACCAAAGAATACAATGATGTCACAATAAATCTTTTATCATAATAGAATTGCATAAATTCGTTTGAATCCGTCGATCACGAACTCTCTCAGTATGAGATGAAAATTAGATGGAAAAAGAAAGATTGTCTGTCATAAAACAAGAAATCTCACATACAGGTGCATAACCAGAAAACTTGAATTTCTGTTAAAACTTTACAATCAGGAGCTTCACTCTACCATCCATCCTTTACAAAATACCAAGACTGAGCTTATATACTCAGAGAAAAATCGCCCAACATCGGTGGTCTCAGTCATCCAAGGCTTGGTGTCCCTTCAGCCAAATTCGGGTGGGTATTCTTTGTCAGACGCCACCTTAACTGTGCATGGCTCTTGCAAGGGGAGTAGTTGTGCCATTAAGTTCTGATCTAGCGTGTGAAGACCTCCTCCGGCTGGCCGAGGACTCGGCATGGCTTCTTTGAAAAAATGGGTACACAGGACCTTCTTGAGCAAACTTCCTTCCATATTATCCATACCTTACACTTAATGTAAGAGGAGAGGTTTCAACCACCCCTTCTCACCCTCATTTAGTCCAGGCACAAACTAGGATTGAGGTCAGATCCGATGGCACCTAGAGATCGCGGTGACCCTTTGAGCGACTAGAATCGACGCCTTTGGCTTCCTTTGTACAACTCCTTTCCTTCCTAAGTGACCATGGGCTGTGACCCTGTGTTTATTCCTAAAGCTCTTTCGGTGTTCGCGAATGGGAGTTAATCCTTGCTCATCCACAGTTGCGATGAGAGAAACATCGAGATGGATTACGTGGGCACCACGCATCCCTCTTATATCTGACGATCCTGAATTCACTCGGTGATGTTGTGGGCCCGGGTCCTGGACACTCCTAGTACCTCACGCATCAGGAATATGACAGAGTTGTTCCTTGCATTTCGAAGTCATGATGGGCGAAAAGGTGAGGACTCTAATCGCGCGCTAGGTGTCTCCTGTGGATGAACGGTTGAGGTTTCTTCGCGATACTGCGGGCCTGACTCTGGGCGCTTTCAGCACTCCAGGGTTTGAGGTTTCAAGATGTGAGATGACAAGGGACTTTCACCCTTCGAACTCCCGAATGCCGATATGTCGACTAGATCTCGCACTATGTGTCGCTCGATCGAACGACCCAGATTTAGTCTTGGCATATAGTCGCTTTCTTTGATGCTATATATCGGTCAACTTGGTAGCCCCGATATCCCGATTCTCGTTGATCTACTCTTATGGATGAATCCAGGCCGTTGACAACGTAATTTCACCCGCTTACTTGATTGGAAGCCTTAAAACAAGATTTTTCCATGCTGCGCTTGGGCACTTCTCGTACAACTTGCAAACCCGATTAGTCTTGTGCCTAGGACAAGAAATGTCGCTAACACTTCATTTCTCTAAATACTACATCTCGGATATACACTACCTTCTTAGTTTCTGGGTCCAAAGCATATAACTTTTGAGAACATCTTTATATCCAATAAAGATACATTTTTCAGCCTTCTTATCCATCTTACTCATGTTTTCCTTTGGAACATGAACATATGCATCATAGCCAAATACCTTGAGATGTGTGAGAGAAGGTTTCTTACCAGTCCATACCTCTTGTGGAGTCTTGTCACCCAACTCTGATGAGGGTGATCTGTTGACCAGATAACATGTAGTAACCACTGCCTCTGCCCAGAATTCTTGCCCTAACCTGACGCCACTGAGCATGCACCTTGTTTTTTCCATCGGCGTCATGTTCATCCTTTCTGCAACCCCATTATGTTTAGGTGTATATGGAGTATTATTTTTCCTTGCTATACCGTACTTCTTACAGAATTCTTCAAATTCAATCCCACAGAACTCTCTGCCATTATCTGTCCTCAGCACCTTAATTATTTTTTTTGTTTGATTCTCAACAAGAGCCTTAAACTCTTTAAACCTGTCAAAGACTACAGATTTCTTCCTGGGGAAATATATCCAAGTTTTTCTCGATAATTCATCTATAAATGAGACATAGTACACAAATTTTCCCAATGATGGGACCGACACGGGTCCAAAAACATCACTGTGAATTAGTTGTAAAATTCCTTCTGCCCTCGTTGCACCAGAGGGGAATCTTACATGATTCTTCTTCGCATATAGACATTGTTCACATAAATAAAAATCCAAAGAGCAGTTAAACATACCTTCAACCATACCTTTATCATGTAGTAGTCGAAGACCCTTCTCTCCGATATGCCCCAGACTTTGATGCCACAACATAACCTTTTCTCCAGAGATTGTAGGAGTTCTTTCTTCTTCAACTCCAATATCAGGAACAATGGAGATATTACACCCATCACTAATAGTGATTCATATCATCTTATACAAAGTTCCAAACTGAACTCCCTTCATCAACACCATTGCTCCTCGAACCATCTTGCAAGTTCCCTTTTCAAAAATTGTTTTTACCCCTGCATCTTCCATTTTGCTTACAGAAATCAAATTTCTAGCCATACCTGGGATGTGCATAACACTAGGAAGTGTTCTAATCCGTCTATCTATGAGCCTCAACTTGACCCTTCCTCTTCCTATGATTTTGGTTGTCGATTCATTACCTAAGAAAACATTACCTCCATCATACTTTTCATATTCGCAGAACCACTCCCTGTGGGGAGTCATATGAAAGGATGCACCAGAGTCAATCAACCATGCCTCATGATCTTCATGTGTGCTTGAAGAGGCCAAGTACACATCCCCTCCTTCTTCCTTGGAGGTCTTTTCTTCTATAGAAGAAGATTCTTCAGATACCTTCTTTTTCTCAACTTTGGATCTACACTGTTGTTACCCATGATTTTGGTCATCATGATCGTGTATTAATGATGGTGTACTCAGGCTCTTCATAAGAAATTTTTCCTAAGAAAAGTTACTTTCATCTCTTCCTAGAAAAATCACTTTTGAAGAAGGTTCGCAGGCTGCTAGTATACTAGGATGCGAGAATGACCCATTCTCGCAGGTTGCCTTAAGATAGGGTGTGAACTTCTCGCACTGTGTTGAATAGCTAGGGTGCGAACTCATCCTAAAGCATGGAAAAATATGAATTATAGATGGTTCTAGAAGGGAATATTCTAGAAGAATTTGTTGGCATTCGAATGGTTGTCCTTGTACCAGATTCCCTGATATTGTGGGATCATTCTTATCCAAGACATTATCTCATTCTCTCCTATATATTGAGGGAATTCTCATGGAAAAGGTTAATTGGTGAAATAATTGTGTGAAGGACTTAGCTTGAACAGGAGCTTGGAGACTCTAGCAAGTCTATCAAGAGGATTTGATCTTCTTCATACAAAGATTGAGAAAGTGTGTGTGTTGGAGCCAAGAGCCACTGAAAGGGAGCTTGCGACATCAAGGCAATCAGGTTGTAATGTTCTACTTTTAATTAATATGATACAGTGGCATGTCCTTTTCCCATAAAGTTATTCTCACTTTATTGTGTAATTCCTTGATCATACACATAAGTTGACAATTGAATATATTGTGCTATCTTCACTTTGGTTGGTTTTTGTTTTCTTGGTCTTGACCTCACGAGAGCACCGGAGCACAGCGGGAGCAACACAGACCCTAGGAAGCGATATAAAGGTATGTTACTTGTTCCTTCCTACTAGCTAATTCAATAGTCAAAACTTAGGGAAAGAGTCATGTCCTGTCCTTTTTTGTTCTAGATCCAGGTGGATCTAGGGAGATCTGTTAGTGTTCGCACCTACCGATTAGTCCGATAACAAAATTGGCAACTCCACTGGGGAATATAACCCATTTTCTTGTGGTTTTTGGTGTTTTTCCTTCGTCATTTGTTCTTTCCTTACCCTTCTCCATCCATATCAATCTATGAGTCTTCAGGATACCCTGATAGACCCTCTGGGTCCAGAGGCCTCCTCAAATTTTGTGTCTTTTTTCCAAAAATTTGACTAGTTTCAGACATTCTCACACTACACTTCACAGTAGCTTGCAAGAATCTATAGGGTTCGCACCCTGCGTTTAGGTTCAGTGCGAGGTTCTCACACTCTGCTCAAAGCCCACCTACGAGAATCACTAATTCTCACACTGTGTAATATTTCCAGCCTGCGAACTCATTTTTTCAAAGTTTTGGATTTGAGTTTTTGCATCTTGAATTGCCCAGATCATTTTAGATGCTTAAAAAGAGTCTCTTGGACCATTGATTGATGTTCTTCTTGTCTTCATTTTCGTGCACGAATAGTCTTAGGATTTCAAAGGCTCTTCCTCTCACTTGTTCTTGACTTTTCTTGGCAAAGCTATACTCTCTAATTTCGGAATCTGAGTGTGCTTGTTTGGTTAAGGACCGGCAATTGGTTGAAAGTTGAGTTTCTTGGTATTTATCATTTGCTTATTGTTTGAAAGATCACTTTTCTTATGCAATTGAAAAGACTAGATTGGTTTGCTTGTTATTTTTGTTTTCATTGAAAGAGTGGTTTGGGTTTTTATCATTGATTGTTCATTGGTTTTTGATTTTTTGTATTCTCACTATCATGGTGTGGGTCCTTTTTGAAAATTGAACAAACATTTTTCTTTCAAAAATCATTTTCGTCTTCAAAAACATTGAAAATCAATTGTTGAAATTATTGAAAAAGAAACAATAGAGAATTTTTATTGATGTGTGATTTGTTAAATTTGCATTTTAAAGGAAATTGTGTCTGGTAGTTCAAAGTTTGATCCGGAAAACTTCTCTCTCCCTCCCATACATAGGATTCATTGAACGAAAATCGATATATTGCATTCTTATCCATGCATTGTTGGGTTAGAGTCTTTTACAACATTAGTTTCATCTCGGATTCCTTTGAGTAACAACAACCCTTAATAACACTGCGTAATCATAAAATTTAACTAGTAACTCTTTTCTAGGGCTCTATTACACCAACATTTCGCTAGGCTAGCGCTTTGGAGTAGGAAGTGAGATACACTCTCCAAAGCACAAAAAAAACAATAGCATCTTGTGTTAGGGAGTGTTAAATTCCATTTGCAACATCTTGTCCTGGGAAGCCCTTCTCACACAAGGGTCAAGCACGAGGTCGCATTGATATTGCCATAGTTACTCACCCTACTTTGTTGATATCAGTGTAGAGATTGCACGTATTACGGGGATCACTCGGAGGTATACCCACAATGATGAGTGGAATCCTTTTGAGTTGATTTCGGGCTAGATACCCTGCCCTTGCATGTGGATCGGACTTTCGACTGTACCCCCAGGCTTTATTGTTGTTGGTGGTAACCTTAGTGGCCTATCTTTCTAGGTTCTTACACAAGGTGATTGTGAAGTGGAAAGTCTTCACGGTACCTGGAATTGGCGTTGATCAAACTCACTCAGGCTCCTTGGAGGGTATACCCATGATTATGTGTGGGAGATTGCACCAGGGTGTAAGTCCATTAAGCAGTTCGTCAGCGTAAATTTTCCACCCTAGCCAAGACCCTTCTCATCTCGTTGTTGCGACGTTGGATTTCATCACCAACTAGTGACTTCGGAATTAAAAGGTCTTGTTTGCATGGTGATTGCTTCCTCGATTTTGTTTACTAGTGCGTGTTGTTCGTTTAAAAAAGTTGACCATAAGATTTTCTTCATGAAGTTTGTCACTCGTTTACAATAGCTCCTCCACGTCGTTCACATAGAATGCAGGTTTTATCTCCAGAGCATCTGAAGGTTCTCAACCCTTGCCTACCAGTACACCTGAGGGCTCTCCTCGGAAAAGTGAGGTCACAGTCGTCACCACGCCACAAGTGTAACGCACTGACTCTCTAGAAAATTTTCGAATTACAAATACTTGAGAGGACTTTCGACTTCACCGTGATTCTGAGCGACCGTTTATGTGACTGAACTCTTCCGGAGACTTAGTTGTTACATCTTCTGGATCATAAGTTGGACCTTTTCAGGCATAGAAGTCCAAGATATTGTTTGGTCTATAGGTGTTTTCCGGCGGGACCTTTTTGGTCCAAGTTCACCTGTGATTTCCGAAATCAACCCACCTATGATTTCCGCAATCTCTAGTCTAGAGACGGTATCGTTGACTACCACTTATCACTTTACCATCCCTGTCGAAATGGCCCATATCACATATACTACGAGTGTTCCAACTGGGTTTACTGCAGTTAGTATTGCTCCCATCAACACACCGTGAACGCCCAACGTCACTCCGACACTACCACCCGGATACTGTGCGTTGAATGCTTCCATTCCCACTCCTACCCAAACCCCATCCGACTCTCTTGGTGGTCCTTCTTCTTATGGGAACTCTCTTCCTGGTTTTATTCCAACACTCCCTCAATTTCCTTTTGGAGGACCTTCCTCATCCTCCACTGGCAGTCTTAATCCTAGTGGCACTATTTCATCATTCACTCCAAATTACCAGTTTCTGGTTGGTGGACAATTTCACCAAGGTGGTATGACTTGACCCCCTGTCAGTGGGAAAATTCTTTTTGGAACGCAAATCCCAATTGGAACACAACCCCCAATTGGAAAATTTCCCCCAATTGGCACACCACCTTCGATGGGAGGACCGACCCCACCTTATGGGAAAAACATACCTCTGTCCTTGGCCCAGTACTGGAATCAGTTGATACAACATTCTCCTCAAACGACTGGGGGGTAGCAGTTTCCAGCTGCATCCGTAATACCTCCTAGTATGGGACAACAATATCCAGGTTCGTTCAATCCCATTTGGGGGGAGAATTCTCAACCTCAAGTCCCTGTTCCAGGGTATAATCCTATGAGCTATTATCCTCTCCAACCACCACCGAATCTGCCTGGGTCTTCACATTATATGCAAACTACTTATGCTCCTACTGGTTTGCTAACAGGGCTTCCTCCCCAAAGCCACCAGTACCCGCAGGTGAATCGAGAGTTACCCTTCATAGCCACTTTGGATCTTCCGGACTTGTTAAGGATTTTAAATGATCCTATTCGTCACTCTCCCCAATGGCCTACTATCCCAGCCAAGTTACCATCAGACATTCCTAAATTCAATGGAAAAGCGGGAAAGGACCCAAACAATCACATTATGACTTTTCACCTATGGTGTTCATCGAACTCATTGATGGATGACTCTAATCATTTACGTCTTTTTCAACGAACCCTCACAGGTTCTGCTGCGAAGTGGTATATAGAATTGCCACGAGGTTTCTTCTCTGACCTCAACACCCTAGCTATGGATTTCCTTACGCATTACCAGTTATCGATCTGTTATGACACAGGGACCGAGATTTTGACTTCCTTCAAATAGAACAAGGCCACTCATATATCCAATCACATTCATGAGTGGTGACAAAGACGTCGTCTCATTAAACTCGAACTCCCCGATCAGTTACTGGAAGAATGGTTCACAAAATCATTTGTGAACAACATCAGTCGTGACATTGCCATGGGCGGAGTAGTCACGGACGAGAAGGATATCAGTCATTCTCAATATCTTGACCTATTTTATTCACAAACAGGTACCCTTTATGACTTACTACCTGACTTACCTCATCCTTCTACTTCCAGCACTTCAACTACTCCAGCTACTTCACATGCAGTTGATGGTGTGATTGGTACTTTCTAGCCCCAACCACATTCTACCTCAGGCACAAACCCCAAACATTCTTCTTCTAATGTTCAAAATGCTCCATCTCCTACCCCTCCCATCGGCAAGACTTATGAGGTAAATGTCGTCCAATCTACCCCAGCCGGTAAAAACAAATCTAAAAAGGGGAGAGGTGAGAATAAGGAGGGAAAAAATACTTCTCAAGCCGAGAAAACCAAAACTACCCCTGTTGATGATCGGGATAAGTGCAAACCACGATACCCTTGTCTTATCTGTGGTGATGATCACTACACGAAGGATTGTCCACGACGAGCCGAGGTCACTAAGTTCCTTCAAGGAGCTCCAAAACCACCTGCACCAGCCATCTTGTCCCAACCCTTCCTGTCTCAACAACAGGCTCAGTTGGTCATCCATGACCAACCCTCATCTTCTACTACCTTCTATGTTTTGATGTGTACTAGCGATTCTAAGCAGAGCAACGTTGCACTCACTACTCGAGCCAAAGATTATTCTCCCTCTAAGGAGAAGGTTGATGATTTACCCCCTTATTTGGTACAACCCTCTCCCGCGACTCCACCTACTAACGGTCCTCTTCATCTCGAATAACCAAGACTCGACACAGTTCTTCGACCCCCCCCAAAGGGTGTTGTACGGTAATCGTCTTTCAATATTCACGCTTGTGCTTCCCAGAACTACAGCATTGTTGAAGATCTATCTCAAGGTCCTTCTATGATGTCAGCCCTCGAAGTCCTTCAGACTTGTCCCACACAACGGAAGGCACTGTTGAAATCTATCGGTGGAATCGATCTGACGGATACGAATTTAATAATCTTTGACTTGGAAGATCACATTCCAAGGTTACCCCCTCAACTCGTGTTCCAGATCCAAGTGGTTGTCTCTGACAAAAACATTTGCCGAACCGTTATCGATGAGGGTGCCTCGACATGTGTTATGTCTCTTGCTTGCTATAAATCCATTGGCTCTCCTTCTTTGAATGAATCCCAAAACACTCTTAAAGCCTTCAACGACTTCGGTTTTAAGCCCTACGGTTTCCTTCCTTCATTTCCCATCATGTTAGAAGGTAAAACGTTCCAAGTCGAAGTGGAAGTCTTTGACTCTCCCCTTGATTACAATCTTTTTCTTGGCCACAGCTGGATCGATTCCATGCGCACAGTTGTATCGACCCTTTTTCGTGTAGTACGTTTCCCTCATCAAGGAAAGGTTGTTATCGTCAACCAAGTAGCCTTATTTAATTGCGATACTCGTACTAGAAATGTACCGTTCATCGCTAAAACCCCATCGGGTTATGAGAACATTGGTGTAGGCCTTCTAAAAGACTCTTCGTTAATGGGTACTTTCCCCATTACACCACCCGATGTTCCACGCTCATCTATTGCTTCCATCAACATGATCTCCAGCTTGCCTCATGAACTTACTGCGTCTTATGACACTTGGATAGTACCTGACCCTACAGATCATCTTCGTTACAGTGGCGCAATGCCGTTAAGTCTGGTTGAATCTGCCTATCAGGCCATTCAATCGGCAACACCTTCTACCCCCTCTCTGGGTGAGTTGTCTCCCGATCCTTTTCGTGTTATTTTTCCCACTGACGAGATGATCATGTCCGTCATGGAGGACACCCCTTGGGACGATGGACATCATCGTTCCATCCTCTTTCTGGAGAAACATACCATTGAGAACTATCAACGGATCTCGACCTCATCGACCGTTGTTTTCATTTCCACCGTTCCCGAGTCTACACACGATGTGTTTTCCAAAGGGAACTTAAGAAATATCTCTCCCACTATTCCCCTTGACATATCCATCAAACCTGGGATTGTCGAAAATGTCCATATCAAAGCTTCGTGTTCTTCTGACGAAATCGTCACCTACACATCCCTTTTCAAAGAGTTTTGTGACATCTTCGCCTGGACATATGAAGAAATGTCGGGTATCGACCCTGAGATTGTGATATATGAGATAAATACATACCCCGACGCTAAACCCGTCCGGAAATTCCTTCGTCCAGTTCACCCAGGTAAAGCGGCAGCTATCAAGCTCGAAGTCGAGAAACTTCTTAAAGTCGGCTTTATTTATCCGATGGCTCTCACAGACTGGGTTTCCAATCTTGTCCCGATTGACAAGAAATAAGGCACCATTCGTGTATGCGTTGATTATAGGGATATCAACAAAGCTTGTCCCAAAGACAACTTTCCTACCCCCTTGTTTCAGGATAAATTCATGAGTGCGGACACAGACCAATCTCCCTAGATCCACCTGGATCTAGAACAAAGCAAGACAGAATACTACTCTTTCCCTAGATCTAGACTATTGAATGAACTAAGAGAAATGGATAGTGGACATACCTCATGAATGCTCTCCTTAAATATCTGTTGTTCCTTGCTTCTCTTTGATGCTCTTGTGTCGTCCAATCACAACAGTACAAACCAATTGAAGTACAAGAAAATTAATATATTCAATACTTAGTCTATACATGTGATCAAGGAATCATGTAATAAGATGACATCATCATTATGGGAAAGGGATATATTCATGTATTGAATTAACTAAAAGAGAAATATACAACCTGAGCCTTGATGTCGTAGATCTCCTTTCGATGGCTTCTGATTCTGACACACACACTTACTCATGCATGAAGAAAATCAACTACTTATGATGACCTTGCTGTACTTTCCATCTGTTGCAGCATTAATTCTCCATGAACCAATTCTCCAATAGATTTCTTAGGCTTGCCAACTTCTTGTTGACTTTATTATTAACCCTTTCCATGAGTATTCTCATCAATTTATAAGAGAGAATAGGTTAGTTGCAAGGATAAGAATGATCCCAATAAATCTGGAATGTCAGCTTCTGAACAACCATTCGAATACCAACTCATCCTTCTAGAAGATTCCCTTCTAGAAGGCTTGAGAATCTTAGCTTTTTCCTTTGTAAAAAGATGTCTGCACCCTGTTAATGAGTACAGTGCAAGAAGTTCGCACCCTAGTTGAATGCAGCATGCGGGAATGTATCATTCTCGCAGGAGAGTATATAAGCAGCCTGCGAACTATCTTTAAAACATGATTTCTAGAAATAGATAAGAGCAACCCTTTTCAGGAAAGAGTTCTTTAATGAGGAGTTTTATTTTCTATTATCATGATACTATCATGACATCATCCCGATGACCAAAAATGTGGATAACAGAATGCGCCCCAAAGTATGAGAGTGGAGCTAGTGACAGTCGATAGACTTTGTAAGCTGCATGTGTGTGTCAAAAATCAAAAGCACATCTAATCAGAGACCTGCAAACATTCAAGCATCAACAGAATATCAAATATATCAATTCTGAGGTAGGCATTCCCATACTCAGATCATAGACTGATGACATCAAAAAAAAGGGCATGGCCACCAATCATACACTGTGGATCCATGTAATCATAATATAGCACAGCCACCGGAATACACTGTGGATCTGTGCGACAAATGTGTAATCAAGACGACATAGCCACGAACCATACATAGTGGATCTATGTGTCGCAAAATATACATACTCCATTGCAACCTAGATATAAAGACAAGATCCAGGGTCTTCAATC
>ML807710.1:193110-229129 GCA_009831015.1 Picea engelmannii | reverse complement strand
AATCTGACCATGTGATTACATGTGTCGAAGTCGAACATGGTAGAAACCACTTGATTACCGGTCATTGATGTATACCGTTAACAAGTGCGAGGGAAATCACCATTAATGTCAATGACTCCCAAGGTACTATAGTATAATCCATCGACTGTGAATAAATGAGTTGATGTCAAACACCCGATGGAATCTTTAGATCAGAGGTAAATGATGTAAACCCACTGTCGAAAGTGAGAAACTTGCCATTGAGGCATGCAAGCTTCAAGGTACTAAATGATTTCTAAGTTTTGACTCCGGATAATGTGCTGAAGTCGACGAAACAAAACTCGTCGTAGGAGGGCCTTGATGTATCCCTCATCAGTGACACGAAATGAGTAATAGAGTTTGATGGTGGAACAGAGCATGTATCAATTGGACTTTGGACACAGGGAAGGCCGACACAAAGTGAAAGGATAACTGCAGATGGCTGACTCAATAGAGGCTTCAAATGGATAGCTCTTGAACATATGGACGACACGACCAATGATTTGGCAGCATTGAATCAAAAACGACACATGGAAAGACCTTGTAATCAAATCGGATGAGAGACAAATGGATTTCCCAAACCAACTTCAGATGATGAACAGGGGGTGTCATGTTCAAGAGCGATACTTACTGCCAATTAACTCAACAACGAAACATATCCCTTTCCCAAATTTTTCCCCCGCCATTTCTGGCAAGTACCTCTTTATTTTTTATGCAAGCTTGAAGAGGATCACATATGCTTGTTGATATAAGCTCATCCTTCGAATGAGTCCCTTGGAGTATTTTTAACGAACCCTAAGAAGGAGTGGCTTGGTCCCATCACGGGTCTATCAATGTTTGTTTAACGAGTCCAGAGATAGAAAACTCGAAGGTTTTTCAAGATTATAGAGTTTGGAAAAACACTTAAAAGAGAACTCTCTCAGTGTCGTTTTCATACAATAGTCCAAGGAGACCGAAAAAGGGTTAAACTATCGCTCGAAGGACGCATAAGTTCAAATACTTTAACGAGCATGAAAATAGCAAGGTCGCTCGGCAATCTTTTCATGTTTTGGGAGTCGTGAAAAGGGCTTAAAGTCAACTCCAAGGGGGTTCCTTTTTCGTGCAACAACATCGAGCCCGGAAAAGAGATAAAACAACGCTCGATCACGTTCTAAGTTTTTCACAAGTGCTAGAACGGATAAAAGGCACTTGAGGTTTTTAGATCAAAACCATCGAAAAGCAAATAAAAACACCATACTTCAAAAAAAATTTGGCCCATAATCGTCCCATTAGGTACCTGCAGTCATTTTACTCACTTCCGCATTAGTAATTAGTGTAAAACAGCGAATAAATATGAAAACCCC
This sequence comes from Picea engelmannii, assembly GCA_009831015.1. NCBI lineage: Eukaryota > Viridiplantae > Streptophyta > Pinopsida > Pinales > Pinaceae > Picea > Picea engelmannii. The sequence goes on along the minus strand of ML807710.1, from coordinate 227,768 downwards.
ACTTTCACTATGGTAAAAAGTGAATAAAACAATTTTACAACTCATGTTTACCATATGTTTTTATCCATTCACCATTTTAGTGCAAAAATTACCATTTTACCTCCAATCTTCACCGTCAATTTCCGGGAGCTTCAGGGCGTCATTTTGCGAACTATCTGGATCAAACTGGTAAGTGTCCAATTCCTTAGCCTTTCATGGTTTCATTTTATGATTTCATTGGTTAAAATTGAAGTTTTTGGCCAAGTTTTGAAACCCTATGCGCGTGAAAAGATTCCCGCAGGCTACCCATACGGGGCCTGCGAGAAGTTCTTATTCCCGTAGGCGGGCTTAAAGTAGGGTGCGGGAAATCCGCACTGTGTATTATACCCCGCTTGCGAACAGCGCAGAGTCAAAATTTTGTATAATGTTTTGACCAATAAAAACCAATTTTCTCACATTTTAAGATTACTAATTATCTTTTTATGATTGCCATGCAGGTTAATAGTCACACAATGGTGCTCGAATGGAGGGAACGTGAACACGAAGATGATAATTCCGCCGCCGAAAATCACCCAGTAACCATTGCCGCTTTGAGAGATTGTGGTCTCTTAAAGTACTTCCGAATACCGGGCATGAGATCCCAAGTCCATTTGTTGGAGCATTTAGTCCGGATGTGGGATCTGGATCAGCAGGTGTTGAACGTCGGTGCCCATACATTGACAATAGATATTGAGGACATCTATTTCCTGACTGGATTGTCACGATGAGGTTCTCATGTCAGTTTGACCGGTAGTCGCAGAGGCGGTATGAAGATGAGTGAGTATTGCCGCGAGTATTGCGTACCAGAGGCAGAAAGACAAAAGGGAAAGGTGGCTATTTGGGGAGTGACTGATATCACTCTCCGTACCATTCTCTTTACTATAGATCGAATGGCAGGCAGTTCTATCCTGCACATGGCTTTACAAAGCTACTTTCAATATGCCCTCGAGTGTCTTGAGCCCCGGGTTTTCAACTGGGTTGATGCAGTGCTACGCAATCTTAAGAAACAACTGACAAAAAGCAGGCGCGGAAATATCAAGCAATTTGGTTATGGTTCACTGTTAGTATCCTTCTTTTGTGAGAGGGTTCAGGTGTACAGACTTCAGGCAGATTGGCATTTCCCTGGTCCCAGAGATCCACGGATTCTACGATGGTGCCAGCTCATGGCTAGGCATGTGGCAGGACCTATTGTCAGATATGACGATCGTTTCTTCGATTGGCTCCAAGGCCAGGTTGTGATGATAGAGGATTATGCATACGCTGGCTTGGACTTTCGAGGTGATCCTGACCTTGCCCTCCCTGAAGATGCACAGTGGGGAAATATTGGTAAGAAGTACACTAACTTTTTAACTTTTTAGATGTTTTTGTATTTTCATCATATTAAATGTTTTTTGGTTTTGTAATTTTAACCGAAGACTAACACCAAATTATATTGATAACAAAAATGTTGGGGCACACAGACCAACTGGTATCTCTCATGTTCAGCGGCGAGGAGAAGCAGTAGTTCCGGTCCCCCAGTATGTCGAGGACTACCTTGCAGTGGAGCAGAACTTAGAGGGATTGATGCATGATGTTCCAGATATGCCTCTGGAGGAGATCCCCAGACGTGATCAGCGTCATACCGTGGGAGTCTCGGCCTCTATGGGTCGTTTTCTCCGTAGAGTAGCCAGGACTTTAGCATGCTATCGTGAACATCATTGATGTCATGATATCGTTATGTAGAAGCCATGAGCTTCCATTTTTGATATTTTGGTCTTCGGACTCATTTTGTAAACACAGACTTTGATCGATATATATATATATACATGGTTCCTACCGGCTTACCTTACATTTGTGTACATTTTAATGTGTTTAATTTATAAGTGATTTAAATGCCTGTCCAATACATAATTAGCTAACGCATCTGTCAATGTATTAAGACTTCTCGGAATGTGTTGATATTCTATATGATCAAAATTTCCTTCCAAGAGGCGAATTCGCAAATATACTCTTAATAATGTAGGACTTCGAATAGAATAGACATTACTTAGCTGTAGCACCACTAGCTGCGAGTCAAGTCGCACAACCAAACAACGAATTCCAAGAGAGATATCATCAACCAATAACTCAATCACGGCGCTATACTCTGCGATGTTGTTGGTTGCCCACCCAAGACATACACCTTGTAAATATATAAGCTCGTTCGTTGGGGTATAGATAGCCCAGGTAGTGGAAGCTAGGTTCCGAGTACTACGGCTAGCACCGTCGGCGAAGCCAATATAAGGTAGCGAATACTCTGAAATCTGGCAATCAAACACAACGTAATTGTAAGGGTAGAGACCAAATAACGTCAAACTCAAAGATAAAAGTACTCACACACTCAGTATGATACATAAAAATACAAGTACTTCATGCACAAATGACTTATGCATAGTACTTCTTTAAGTACAACCCATTTCTGGGTTCACTCAAAGGTACCCCATCATAATCCACTAACTCATATGCCCCCTTTGCCAAAACTTTGCTAACAATGTAAGGCCCACGCCACATTGGTTCGAATTTCCCAGCTCCTAAAACATCTTTATCCTGTTCATATAGAAGAACAAGATCTCCTTCAGAGAAGACACGAGGTTTGACATGCTTTTCATACTGCGCCTTAACATGTTCCTTCTGAGCTTCTAAAACAAGAGTAGCGTCACAGCGAGTCTCGTCTAGTCGCATTAGATACAACAGACATTCCTCTTCGGCAGAAGTATTTGGTAAAAGTTCTACAGCTAGTTTCAACGACGGAATCTCACATTCTATCGGCAAAATGGCTTCCATGCCATAAACTAATCGAAAAGGCGTGAATCTTGTGGCAGACTTAACAGACGTCCGATATGCCCACAATGCCGAAAATAAGATTGTGTGCCAACTGGTTTTATGGATTCCTATCATCCGTCGAATCATAGTGATGAGAACCTTATTGATGGATTCGACCTAGCCATTAGCCTGAGGATAATAGGGTGTTGAGCTATCATGACGAAGGCCCAACTTCTCCGTAAGTTCAGACATCGTATTATTTCTAAAATGACTACCGTGATCGGTAACGATAGCCTGAGGAACACCAAAACGAGTAATGATATGGTTGAAAAGGAATAAGGCTGCAGTCTTCCCAGTATTATCAAATGTCGGCATCACCTCGGCCCACTTAGTAAAATAATAAACAGCGACGATAATGTAACCATGCCCCCCGGCCGAGTGAGGGTGACATGTCATAAAATCAATGACCCATTTAGCGAAAGGACCTATGGAGACTACAGGATGAAGTGGAGCAGGATGCGACCGAATCTTTTGATTATAGGTCTGGCAGGTATGACACTTTTGAACAGCAATAATGCAGTCATGGAACAAGGAAGGCCAAAAATAACCTGCACGTAAGATTTTCTGAGCAGTAGCATACCCAGACATATGACCACCACATGCTCTAGAGTGGAAATCATTCAAAGCTTTCTCAGCTTCGTCAAAAGTCAAACAACGTCAGAAAACGGAAACAATGCCTTGACGGTAAAGAGTATCGCCAAGGATAATATAGTGACAGGCTTGATAACGAACACGACATCGTTCATTACCGGACAACGCAGGCCAGAAAGTTTGAGTTTGGAGATAGATAATGATATCTCCGTACCAAGTATCGTCTGTACTGATAAGGAAAAGTGACTCGTCAGGTAACGAATCAACTGCTACTCTTTCCGTTGCAGTGTGGGGAAAATCACAAATCAACTCAGCGAAAACGAGGGACTTCTTCGACGTGGCACGATCAAATTCCAAATCGAACTCCTGGAGAATAACAATCCACTTGGAGTACTTTCCCCCCAGCAATTGACGTGTCAATATGTGTTGCATGGGGTTACAGTGTGAAATCACGGTAGTCTTCCTAGAGAGAATATAGTGACGAAATCGTTGGACAGCTTGAACAGTAGCCAAGGCCATTTTCTCAACATGTTGATACTTGACTTCGGTGGATGATAGATTTCGACTCAAGTAATAAATAACATGTTCATCGTGGTTTTCATCCTCCTGAATGAGGACCATACCAATGGTATACTCGGACGTAGCTAGATAAAGAAAGTAATCTCGACTATAATCCGGAGGGAAAAGAAGAGGAGCTTTTGTAAGGGACAATTTTAAAGCTTCAAAGGCGTTATTGGCAATCTTATCCCAGACAAACTCTGAATCTTTCTTTAAAAGACGTGTGAAACCTCAAGTAATCTCGGCGTAATTTGGGATGAACCGACGAAGAAATTTTGCTTTCCCCTGCAAACTTTGTAACTAGCGTAAAGAAGAAGGAGGAGGTAGATTAAGAATTGCCTCGACCTTGATAGGATCAACCCGGATCCCATGGTGTGAAACAATGAAACCGAGGAGACGGCCAGATTCTACGCAAAAAACACATTTATGAGGGTTTAGGCGAATGCGATAGAATCGAAAACGAACGAAGATTGCTCGGAGATGATTAGGGTGATCGACCCTACGTAAAGAGTGAGCCGGAAAATCATCCAAATAGGGTTGAACAATATTCTTGATATCGTGAAATGCGTAAGACATAGCACATTGGAATGTAGCACCTGCGTTCTTCAGACCAAAAGGGAGTTTCCTGTAGGCGAAAGTACCCCAAGGAAAAATAAAAGCCGTTTTATGTTGGTCTTCGGGAGCTATATTGATTTGATTATAGCCGAAAAATCCATCCATGAGGGAAAAGATTTCATTACCGGCACAGTCATCGACAATTTGGTCAACGAAAGGAGTTGGAAAATTGTCCTTCGGACAAGCTTTGTTGATATCCCGATAATCAATGCAAACGCGTATACTTCCACCCTTTTTATCAATCAGGACTGGGTTGGACACCCACTCTGTCAATGCCACAGGATAAATAAAACCGGCTTTAAGGAGTTTTTCAACTTCAAGTTTAATGGTTGCTGCTTTACGTGGATGGACAGGACGGAGGCGTTGTCGAACTGGCTTGGCTCTAGGGTATGTCTTAATTTCGTGGACCACAATAGAAGGGTCAATACCCGGCATCTCTTCGTATCTCCAAGCAAAAATGTCACGAAATTCTTTAAACAAGGAAGTATAGGTGACAATTTCATCAGGAGAACACGAACCTCCAATATGAACGTTCTCGATGATTCCAGGTTTCACTGAAATATCTATGGGTATCGTGGGAGAAATGTTACTAAGGTTCCCTTCTGCAAACACATCTCGTGTAGACTCAGGAACAGTCATAATAACAACAACGGACGACGGAGTCGAAATTCGTTGGTAGTTCTCAAGAGTCTGTTGTTCCAGAAACAGTATGGAACGATGATGTCCATTGTCCCAAGGGTTTTCATCCAAGACGAACATGATCATCTCGTCAGTTGGAAAAACAACACGGAAAGGATCAGGAGACAACCCCTCACAAGAAGAAGTAATATGGTTTGTTGATTGAATAACTTGGCAAGCGGACTCAACCGGACTTAACGGCATAACGTCGCCGGAACGAACATAATCTCCAGGATCAGGGACTATCCAAGGGTCGGCAGACACCGGAAGTTCCCGAGGCATGGTAGAGATCATGTTAATAGATGCAACTAACGGTCTTGGAATATTGGGTGGTGGTGGTATGGGAAATGTACCCATTAACGACGAATCTTTCAAAAGACCGACACCAACATTCTCATAACCCGGTGGGGTGTTTGCTATGAATGGCACGTTTCCTGTGCGAGTATCGGCATTAAAGAAAGCAAGTTCATCAACCGTGACTACTTTACCCTGGTGAGGAAAATGTAAGACACGGAAAAGGGTTGACACAACAGCACGCATAGAATCGACCCAACTTCGTCCAAGGAGAAGATTATAATCGAGAGGAGTATCGAAAACTTCTACTTCTATCTGGATGGTCTTACCTCCTAGAGTAACAGGCAATGACGAAAGAACACCGTATGGTTTGAAACCGGAGCCATTAAAGGCTCGCAAAGTATTTTTTGATTCCGTTAATGGTGGAGAACCAATGGATTTCCAACCAGAAAAAGACATTACGCACGTAGAGGCACCTTCATCAACAACCATCCGACAAATGCTCTTGTCGGCGACCACAACCTGTATCTGAAAAGCAAGTTGAGGTAACCTTGGAATATGATCATCCAAGTTAAATACTATCAAATTCGAATCCGTAGGATCAATTCCACCTATCGCTTTCAACAGAGCCCTTCGCTGCGCAGGACAAGACTGAAGGACTTCGAGGGCAGACATCGCTGAGGGTGCTTGGGATAGATCTTCGACAATGCTATAGTTCTGGGCTTCCCTAGCATGAGGATTGAATGCCGACTTCTTAATGACACCTTTGGGAGGTCGTAAAATTGTATCAAGACTTGGTCGTTCGATATGAAGAGGACCATTTGTAGGTGGATTTGGTGGAGAGGGCTAAACCAAATCAGGTGGTAAGTCGTCAACCTTCTCCTTAGAAGGAGTATAGTCTTTATCTCTAGTGGTAAGTGCAACATTGTTCTTCGTGGAATCACCAGTGCACATCAAAACATATGACTGTGTAGAGGTAGAGGGTTGGTCATGGATGACCAATGAAGCCTGTTGTTGAGACAGGAAGGGTTGAGACAAGCCAGTCGGCGTAGAAGGTTTCGGTGTTCCTTGAAGGAACTTGGTGACCTCGGCACGTCTCGGACAATCCTTCGTGTAGTGATCGTCACCACACATAAGGCAAGGATAGCGTGGCTTGTGTTTATCCCGGTCATCAATAGGAGGTGGTTTGGTTTGTTCATTAGGATTGTTGTTTTTACCCTCCTTATTCTTGCCTCTCCCTTTTCTAGACTTAGTCTTACCGGCCGACGTGGACTGAACAGCGTTCACTTCAGAAGTTTTACCGACGGGAGGAGCAGGAAACATAGCACTTTGTACATTAGAAGAATTGGATTTCGGGGTTGTAGTGGACACGAAATGTGAGTGGCTATGAGTGGAACCAATCACACCATCAGCTGCATGTGAGGCAGTCGGAGCAGTAGAAGTAGTAAAAGTACCAGGACGAGGTAAATCAGGCAGTAAATCATACAAGGTTCCCATTTGTGAATAAACTAGATCTAGATATTGAGCACGGCTAATAGCCTGCTCTTCGGTGACAACACCGCCCATAGCAATGTCTTTTCCAATTTTGTTTACAAAGGATTTTGTAAACCATTCTGCCAGTAACTGATCAGGAATCTCAAGTTTGATGAGACGTCTCCTTCGTCGCCACTCATGAATATGATCAAATATATGAGTGCTCGTACTTTGTTTGAAAGAGGTTAAAATCTCAATCCCGGTATCGTAACGGATCGGTAACTGGTAATGAGTTAGAAAATCCATTGCAAGGGTGTTGAAATCAGAAAAGAAACCTCGCGGTAATTCAATGTACCACTTCGCAGCAGCTCCCGTAAGAGTTCATTGAAAAATACGTAGTCTAATGGAGTCATCCATCAATGAGTTGGATGAACACCACAAGTGGAAAGTCATGACATGATTATTTGGGTCCTCTCCCACCTTCCCATCGAATTTGGGAATGTCCGATGGTAGTTTCGTAGGAATAGCGGGTCATTGGGGAGAGTGACGAATAGGATCGTTAAGAATCCTAGACAAGTCGGGCAAATCCAGAGTAGCAAGAAAAGGCAATTGTCGATTCACTTGTGGATACTGGTGACTTTGGGGAGGAAGCCCTGTGGGTAGACCAGTAGGACCGTATGCAGTTTTCCCCCAAAGAGAAGATCCTGGTTGGCCCTGTGGTGGTTGAATAGGATAATAACCCCAAGGATTTTGACCTTGAGTTTGGGGTTGAGTAGTTTGACCAGAGCCCCAGATAGGATTAGTCACCCCTGGATATGGTTGTCCTGGAGTAGGGACAGCTTATTGCCCCCCAGCATTTTGAGGAAAGTTTTGCATAAGTTGATTCCAATACTGGGCCAATGCAGGAGGTATGTTTGGTCCTAACGGTGAGGTCGGTGCCCCTACCAAAGGGATAGTCCCACCTGGAAGTTGCATACCAAGTGTAGGTTGTGAAATAGTTGCAGTATGTCCGGGAAAAGGAAAAGTACTTCCCTGACCACCAACAGGAACTTGTACATTAGGTGCAATGGTCGGAACAATGCTACTAGCATTAGGATTACCAGTAGGAAACTGAGGGAGTGTCGGGATGAAACCGGGGATAGGATGCCCAGGAAACTGAGGACCACCTGGAGAACCGGCGGGAGTTTGTGGTGGTGTTGGATGCAGAGAATTCAACATAGGATTTAACGCATGGTAACCAGGAGGTAGATTTGGAGGAGCCTCAGGTATTCTCTGAGTGTTAATAGGTGCAAGAGTAGTTGCAGGAATCTCAGTTTGGACACTCATAGTATTTGCGAGATGGGCCATCTCGGGAGGGAGAACAAAATGATAGGTGGTAGTCTCAGGTGTGGTTCCTTGTTTAGGAAACACAGAAGGGTCGATGACTTCGTAGACAGGGGATTCAGTACCAAACAAGACTCGTCGGAAATCACCTGACCAAGAAGGATCTTGGCCAACTACACCGTGAGAAGGCCCGACGATTGATTCAGTAGATGGAAGATCTTCACCAGAAAGATGAAATCACCCTGAAGTTCGTTCACCACGACGAATGCGATAATCCTCTATAGTATTGGTAATTCGAAATTCCGCAAGAGGATCAGTGGTATGTACTTGTGGAGGTGGTGTAAAGACTTTCGAGACGTCACTTATGTCCACGTGTGGTAGAGTAACAAGAGGGATTTCACCCGGACGAGGAGAGTCCTCAGGGGTACCCTCAGGTGTTGTTGTGTGCAAAGGTTGTGTAGCTTCCGGATGCTCTGGAGACAAACCTTGCATCCTACGCGAACATTGCGGGGGAGCAATTGTAAATGAGTAACAAACTCCCCAACGAAAATCCTATGGTCGACTACGAGAAAACAACAGCATACACTAGTAAACAAAATCTAGAGACAAACACCAAGCAAACAATACCTTCCAATATCGAAGCCACTAGTTGGTAATGAAATCCAACGTCGCAACAACGAGATGAGAAGGGGCGGGGCTAGGGTGGAAAATTTACGTTGATGACCTGCTTAACATACTTACGCCCTGGTGCAAGCTCCCACACGTAATCGTGGGTATGACCTCCAAGGAGCCCGAGTGAGTTTGATCAACGTCGATTCTAGGTACCGCGGAGACTTTCCCCTCCACAGTCACCTTGGGTAAGAACCTAGAGATATAAGCCACTAAGGTCACCACAGACAACAGTACTGCCTGCGGAAACAGTCGTCAGTCCCATACACATGCAAAGGCATGGTATCAAGCCCGAAATCAACTCAAAGGCTTCCACTCATAATTGTGGGTATACCTCGGAGTGACCCCCATAATATGTGCAATCTCTACACCGATGTCAACAGAGCAGGTTAGTATCTCTGCCAATACCAATGCGACCTAATGCTTGACCCTTGTGTTAGAAGGGCTTCCCAGGACAATATGCGGCCAATGGAATTTTACACTCCCTATCTCAAGATGCTATTGTGTGTTTTTGAGCTTTTGGAGAGTGTGTCTCTCTTCCTACTCCAAAGCACTAACCTGAGCTAAATGTTGGTGTAAAAGAGCCCTATAAAAAAGTTACTAAATCAATTTTAATAGCGCGCTATGTTTTTAATGGTTGTTGTTTACTCAAAGGCAATGGAAGTGAAACTCAATGATGTGTAACTCTGACCCAATCAATGCAAGGATATGATGAAATGTAATCTTTTTCATTCGATGAAACCTAGTTATGGGAGAGAGAGAACAATTTCTGAATCAATCTCAATATTATAATGCAAATGCGATGCTCAATTTCCTTTTCGATGTTAATACAAACAATCATGTATCAAGGAACGATGTCTAGATGTCTTTTTTCAAAATTTCAATACTTTAAAATTTGATTTTCAAAGGTGTTTCAAAGGTAAAACAAAGATCTTGAAAGAAAACATACAGTTCACTTTCTAAGAAGAACTCTAACGAATGAGAAAAGAAAACCAAATGATAACGACCAAAATAAACAACTCAATCCAAAAACTTTCAATGCAAGCAAAAACAAAAACAAACCAAAAGAGCTTCTCAATGCAAATGACAATTGTCCTTTTGGACTTATAAGTACAAGAGAAAAATCAAAAACTTAACTTCCAATCAATCACTGATTCTGAACCAACACGACACATTCAACTCCAGTAATCAGAGAGAAGAAAAATGCCAATAAAGGCTAAGAGATAAAAGTCAAGTGGCCAAAGCAAGAACAAGCCTAGAAAACCTAGATCAAGTCCAGTAAGCAAAAGAAAGAAAAAAACATGTAAGCCAGTAATCCCAAGAGTCAAAAAGGTGTAAATCAACAGATCTAAGCTGTTGATGAAGTCAAAATTTAATTTCAAAAATTTTTCAAAATCTGCCCGCAGGCAAGCCTTGGACACAGTGCGAGAATGTAAACTTCTCGCAGGTGACTTCAATGCAGAATGCGAACAGTTCGCACTGGAAGATATAAGAAAGGTGCGAACTATCAGGTTTCTCACAGGCTGCTAATTGGCACAGTGCGGGAATACCTGAAACTAATGAAAAATTTGAAAAATTAAGCAAAATCCAAACTATCTCTTGGACCCAGAAAGTCACTCAGGGTATCCTGAGGACTCAGAGATTTACAAATCAGGAGAAAAAGGCAACCAGAGCAAATGGCCACAGAAAATCCAGAAACCAAAAAGACAAAAAGGGATATCTCCCCAGTGGAGTCGCCAATTTTGTTTCAGGATAAATTTGTGAGTGCAGACACATACCAATCTCCCTAGATCCACCTGGATCTAGAACAAAGCAAGACAGAATACTACTCTTTCCCTAGATATAGACTATTGAATGAACTAAGAGAAAGTGATAGTGGACATACCTTATGAATGCTCTCCTTAAATATCTATTGTTCCTTGCTCCTCTTCGATGCTCTTGTGTCGTCCAATCACAACAGTACAAACCAATCGAAGCACAAGAAAATTAATATATTCAATACCTAGTCTATACATGTGATCAAGGAATCATGTAATAAGATGACATCATCATTATGGGAAAGGGATATATTCATTTATTGAATTAACTGAAAGAGAAATATACAACATGAGCCTTGATGTCGTAGATCTCCTTTCGATGGCTTCTGATTCTGACACACACACTTGCTCATGCATGAAGAAAATCAACTACTTATGATGACCTTGTTGTACTTTCCATCTACTGCAGCATTAATTCTCCATGAACCAATTCTCCAATAGATTTCTCAGGCTTGCCAACTTCTTGTTGACTTTCTTATTAACCCTTTCCATGAGTATTCTCATCAATTTATAAGAGAGAATAGGTTAGTTGCAAGGATAAGAATGATCCCAATAAATCTGGAATGCCAACTTTTGAACAACCATTCGAATACCAACTCATCCTTCTAGAAGATTCCCTTCTAGAAGGCTCGAGAATCTTAGCTTTTTCCTTTGTAAAAAGATGTCCGCACCCTGTTAATGAGTACAGTGCGAGAAGTTCGCACCCTAGTTGAATGCAGCATGCGGGAATGTATCATTCTCGTAGGAGAGTATATAAGCAACCTGCGAACTATCTTTAAAACATGATTTCTGGAAATAGATAAGAGCAACCCTTTTCAGGAAAGAGTTCTTTAATGAGGAGTTTGATTTTATATTATCATGATACTATCATGACATCATCCCGATGACCAAAAATGTGGATAACACCCCTTCGTCAATCAGATTGTCGACGATTGCGCCAGAAGTGAAATCTTCTCTCTCATGGATGGTTTCTCCGGGTATAATCAAATCAACATTGTTCCTGAGGATCAATATAAGACTACTTTTATTTGTCCTTGGGGTAATTTTTCCTATAGAAAACTTCCTTTTGGTCTCAAGAACGTTGGCGCTACTTTTCAACGCACTATGTCTTATGCTTTCCATGATATCAAGAACATCGTTCAACCATACTTGGATGATTTACCCGTTCATTCAATGCGTCGAGTCGATCACCCAACCCACCTCCGAGCCATTTTCGTTCATTGTTGGTTCTACCGTATACATTTGAATCGTCATAAGTGCATTTTTTGCGTGGAATTCGGTCATCTTCTAGGTTTTATCGTTTCGCGTCAGGGGATCCGGGTGGATCCTTTAAAGGTTGAGGCGATCCTTAATCTCCCTCCTCCTTCTACTCTTCGCCAGTTACAAAGTTTGTAGGGGAAAGAAAACTTTCTTCATAATTTTATCCCAAATTATGCTGAGATAACTCATGGATTTACGCAGCTCCTAAAAAAGGGTTTAGAGTTCGTCTGGGATACCATCGCCAACAATGCTTTTGAAGCTTTGAAATTATCCCTAACGCATGCTCCGCTTCTCTTTCCCCCCGATTACAGTCGCGATTATTTCCTCTACCTTGCTACTTCATATTACACCATTGGTATGGTTCTTGTCCAAGAGGATGATGCTAACGATGAACATGTTATCTACTACTTGAGTCGAAGTCTAACGCCTACTGAAATCAAGTATTTACATGTCAAAAAATTGGTCTTGGCTGCCATCCAAGCCGTCCAACGCTTCCGACACTATATTCTCTCACGCAAGACTACAATGATTTCTCACTGCAACCCTATGCAACACATTCTTACACGTCAATTTCTAGGGGGCAAATACTCCAAATGGATTGTTATTCTCCAGGAGTTTGACTTGGAATTTGAACGCGCCAAGTCTAAGAAGTCCTTAGTGTTTGCTGAGTTGATATGCGATTTTCCCCATTCTAAAATGGAAACAGTAGCGGCTAATTCATTACCTAATGAATCTCTTTTACTTATTAGCACTCATGATATTTGGTATGGTGATATCATTATATATCTCCAAACCTAGACTTTCCGGCCAACCTTGTCTAGAACTGAGCGACGTCATATATGCTATCAAGCTCGTCAATACATTATCCTCGGGGATACTCTTTATCGTCGGGGGATTGACTCTTTTTTTCGACGTTGTCTAACATTCGACGAAGCCGAGAAAGCTCTAAATGACTACCATTCTAGAGCTTGTGGTGGTCATATGTCTGGGTATGCTACTGCCTAGAAGATCTTACGAGAAGGGTATTTTTGGCGTTCTTTATTTAACGACTGCTTAATCATCGTTCAAAAATGCCATGCCTGCCAAACTTATAATAACAAGATACGGTCACATCCCGCTCCTCTTCACCTTGTGGTCTCCATTGGTCCCTTTGCGAAATGGGGCATCGATTTCATGAAATTTCACCCTCACTCAGCCGGGGGGCATGGTTACATCATTGTAGTCGTTGATTACTTTATAAAATGGGCCAAGGCAATGCCAACATTTGACAACACTGGAAAGACCATAGCATTATTCATTTTTAATCATGTCATAGCTCATTTTGGTGTTCCCCAAGCTATCGTCATTGATCATGGTAGCCACTTCAGAAACTTCATGATGTCTGAACTTATGAAAAATTTGGGTCTTCACCATGATAACTCAATGCCCTATTACCCACAAGCCAACGGCCAGGTCGAAGCAATTAACAAAGTTCTCATAACTATGCTCTGACGAATGATAGGGATTCATAAAACAAGTTGGCACACAATGTTGTTTTCAACATTGTGGGCTTACTGGATATCCATCAAGTCTGCTACTAGATTTACACCTTTCCGGTTAGTCTATGGTGTGGAATCCATTCTCCCGATTGAATGTGAGATACCCTCTTTAAAACTGGTTGTTGAACTCCTACCCAACACTTATGTTGAGGAAGAACGTCTTTTGTATCTTATGTGATTAGATGAAACTCGTCGCAATTCCACCCTAGTCATAGAAGCTCAGAAAAAGCGTGTCAAGGCCCATTACGACAAACATGTCAAGCCTCGCATTTTCTCGGAAGGAGATCCCGTTCTCCTCTATGATCAAGATTGAGATATGCTAGGGGCTGGAAAATTCGAATCCATGTGGTGAGGTCCTTATATCGTTCGATGAGTTTTGGAAAAAGGAGCTTATGAGTTGGTAGATTACGATGGTATCCCTTTGAGTGAACCCAAGAATGGGTTGTACTTGAAGAAGTACTATGCATAAAATCATTTTTGCACGAGTACTTGTATTTTTATTGTATCATACTTCTTGTGTGTTATTATAGCTTGTTTTTGTCATTATCTGGTCTCTACCCTTATGTGACGTTGTGTTTGATTTTCAGATGTCAGAGTCTTCACTACCCTATATTGGCTTCGTTGATGGCGCTAGACGCAGTACTCAGAACCTTGCTTCTGCTTCATGGGAAATTTACACCCCTACAAATGAACTTGTCTCCTTACAAGGTGTGTGTCTCGGTCACGCGACCAACAACATTGCAGAGTATAGCATTGTTATTGAATTATTGGTTGATGTTATCTCGCTCAGAATCCGTCATTTGGTTGTGCGACTCGATTCGCAACTTGTAGTACTACAATTAAGTAATGTCTATACTATTCGAAGTCCTACTTTGTTACGGGTGTATTTGTGAATTCACTTCTTTGAACGTTATTTTGATTACATTGAATATCAACATATTCCTAGATGTCTAAATACATTAACTGATGCATTGGCTAACTATGTATTAGACAGACATTTGGATCATTTATAAATCAATCACATCAATTTTCATAACACATGATAAACCGATAGAAGTCGTCTGTATATATAACGATCAAAAGAGTTTTTTACAAAAAAATTGTCCGAAGACCAAAATGTCAAAATATGAAGCTCATAGCTTCTACAAAGTGACGTCATGGATGATGTTCATGGTAACACACGACTGTCCGGGAAACTCTACGGAGCAGGGACTCATGGACCCTGACACTCCTATTGTATGACGTTGATCGCGTCATGGAACCTCTTCAAGAGGCATGTCTGAAATATCTGCGGTCAAGCCCTCTAGGTTTTATTCCACTACTTGATAATCCCCAACATATTGTGGCATTGGTGCTACCTCTCCTCGCCGCTAAATGGGAGAAGTACCAGGAGGTCGATAAGGTCCAACATCTGTGTCATCAAAAATGAATTTTGTATTTAGTCTTTGAACGAGCATATTTAAAAAACATTTACATATGATAAAAATTCACAAAAACATTTAAAAGGAAAAATTGTGTGTACTTCTTACCAAGTTCCCCCAACTGAGAATCCTCTGGCAGTACTAAGTCTGAATATCCTCATAAATCCAACCCGGTATAATCATAATCGTCAACCATCAACATATGTGGTTGCAGCCAATCGAAGAAGGTATCATCATACTTGATGATTGGTCCCGCTACGTGCAGGGCTATGAGCCGACACCATCTCAGCATTCTTGGATCCCTAGGAGTCGGTAAATTCCACTCAACCTGCAATCTCAGTAATGGAACCCTCTCAAGGAAGAAGGACACTAACAAATATCAATACCCGAATTTCTTCAGGTCACCTCATCTGCATTTGGTCAACTGCTTTTTCATACTATGAAGCACTGCATCTGCCCAGCTGAAAACCTGAGGTTCAGTACACTCTATGGAATACTGGAAGTAACTCTGTAGCGCCATGTGAGGAGTAGAGCTCCCTACTATTCGATCTATGGTGAACAAGATAGTACGGAGGGTCAAATCCCGTACCCCCCAAATAGCTACTTTTCCTTTCTTCCTCTCTGCCTCAGGAACACAGTGTATGCAGCAGTACTCACTCATGGGAAGCCCACCACCTCTGCTACCAATCAGGATCATGTGGTACCCCCACCGAGAGAGTCCAGTCAAAAATTAAATGTCCTCAATATCTAAGGACAGTGTGTGGACCCCCACATGAAATACCTGTTGATCAGGATCCCAAATATGCACAAGGTACTCTAATAACCTGATTTGGGCCCTCATGCCCGGGATATGAAAGTACTTCAGAAGGCCACATTTTCTTAAAGTAGCAATAGTGGGTGGATGATTTCCAGCAATAGCATTATCTTCTTCATGCTCCCTTTCACGCCATTCAAGAACCATTTTGATGGCCAATTACCTGCATAAGAAGCACAAAAAGAGGATTAGCAACTCTATTCATGAATTGGTTTTTTTTTATTGAGTAAATTCTTAAAAACAATTGTTCTTTGCGGTTCTCGCAAGTGCCCTTTGGGCACAGTGCGAGAACCTCGCAGACTATTGTGGGCTCACCTACGAGAATCACCCATTCTTGCAGGTCCCATGTAGCCCACCTGCGAGAATGACTGAGCGCAAGTAGGGCTCATAAAATCAACTCAAAAAATGAATTTTAACCAATGAAAATGAAAAATTAAACCATGAAAGAGTAGAAGACAAAGATCCTACCTCATTTTCGTTGACGGCTCACCGAATGGACACTCGTAACTCCCGCAATCTGACGCTGAACTTCGAGGGTAAAAAAGGGGTTTTTGGGCTCAAATTTTGGAAAAGTGAAAATGATATGGTAAAAAGAGTTTTACTCCTTTTTATTTACTTTTACCATGTTATTTGGTTTTTTAATAATTATTTATTTATTAAACCCTAATCCCTAATGCCCTTTTGAGTGTAACTTTTGCAGGCGTAATGACTTTGATGGTCATGTACCGGGATGCGGACATAATTTTTCTTTTTCCATCGCATGTTTTGATTGTTTTTTATGGTTTTTGTATAACACCTTGACTATGGTCTTTGTCCGTTCTCGCACTCGAAAATACATGAGAACGTGATTGAGCATATTTTTATCACTTTTTCGGGCTCAACAAGGTTATACGAAAAAGGAACCCCCCTGGAGTCCTCTTTAAGCTCTTTTCAGACTCTCTAAACATGAAAAGATAGTTGAGCGACCTTGCTATTTTCACGCTCGATAAAGTATCTGAAGAAAGCATCTGGTGAGCGATAATTTATCTCTTTTTCGGTCTCATCGGACTATTTTACGAAAAAGGAACTGAGAGAGTTCTCTTTTAAGTGTTTTTCTAGACTCTATAATCATGAAAAACCTTCGAGTTTTCTATCTCTGGACTCGTTAAACAAACATGGATAGACCCATGATGGGACCGAACCACTCCTTCTTAGGGTTCGTTAAACATACTATGAAGGACTTATCCGAACGACAAGCTTATATCAACAAGCATATGTTATCCTCCTCAAGCTTGTGTAAAAATAAAGAGGTACTCACCAGAAATGATGGGGGAAAATTTGGGAAAGGGATATGTTTTCATCTTCGTATTGATTGGCAGTAAGTGTCGCTCTTGAACATGACACCCCCTATTCATTATATTTGAAGCCAGTTTGGGAAATCCATTTGTCTCTCATTCGATTTGGTACAAGGTCATTTCCTGTGTCGTCTTTGAGTCAATGCTGCCAAATCATTGGTCGTGTCATTCATATTGTTATCACTCCAAGAAACTCCTTAGGGTTGTAGACTAAGGATGCTTGGTAACTTAATAAATCATGAATAATGAAAGTGTGGATCAATGGGATAATAGAGAGTAACTAATGACAAGACAACTCACAATGCAATCGAATGAAAAGTTCTTTTAGGAATCAATGAACAGACAGAGTAATATCAAAAGGTATGGAGAAAAATGATCTAGATAATCAAGTACAGCAGTGTGTAGGATCATACAATCCAGCAAGAATTCCTTTAGTTCAATTTTATGAGATAAATAAGAAGATGACAGTTCTTAATAGTTGAGCTAAACTGAAATAAAGTACAGAACATGGAATAAGTGAAGAAATCTGTCATTAACAACAAAAGAAGACTGATTCTGTATTGAAAAATAAGTGCCTTAGTACAATAGCCAAAGAGTATCCAAAATTGAACCCCTTAGTCCTCTAAATGTCTTTGGCTTTATAGCCTTACAAGATGAAATCTAGATCCTTGAAAGATGGATCAGATTTACTAAAAATAGTCAAATCAAAACAGATATAACAAGTGTAGGATGAGATCCTATAAAAATGGATCTAGAATGGAAAATCAAAACAAAATAGGAAAGGTCCTATTTAATGATTTCTAAAAATAGAAGATTGTTGATGAAGTGAAGTTTTAGCCTCCCAAGGCTGTTTGATTTGGTCCTCCAAAGATAAATTCGAATTGGGTGATGTGTCATTTGATCCCTATCAATTTTCCCTTGAAAATGACCAAATCTAGTCAAAAAATTCCATTTTGACTTTCATCTCCAAGAATGGCCTTCAGATTTTGATTTGATAATTCATAACCAGCTTATTGAAGAAGATTTCAAACCATTCAAACCCAAAAAATTCTGATCTCAGAAAAAATTTGGCTATTCTGGCTGTGACAGGCTTTTACCAGCTAATTTACCCGAAAATCCGCTCCTTCGCTGGTGAAAGGCGGAGCTTTAACCAGCTAACTAGTTACAATTCTGCCTTCTGCACTGGTGAAAGCACAGATTTTTTCAAAATCAAATTTCTAAGTCATGGAGAGTCTGTTTTGCATGCTTAAATAGTCGATCGACATCTATAAATCCTAAGCTTTCTAATGGTTTTTTCAAATCTTCATTTGGATCCTGGGAAGCTATCAAAATTTTCACTACAAGATTAGGCAGCGTTCTTTAAAAAATGCCAGTGAATTTTTTATCGCTAACACATATGTTCAAGAGAAGTTCATCTGAAACCTCTATTGAGTCGGCCATCTACAATTGTTTAGTCTCTCCATGTCGAACTTCCTTGTGTCCAGTTCAATTTACATAATAATCTGTTTCACCTTCTAAATCTGTTACTCATTTTGTGTCATTGATGGGGGATACATCAAGGCCCTCATGTGACGAGTTTTGTTCCGTCGACTTCAGCTCATTATCCGGAATCAAGACTTAGAAATTCTTTGGTACCTTGGAGCTTGCATGCCTCAATGGAAGGTTTCCTCGCTTTCGACAGTGGTTTTACATCATTGACTCCTGATCAAAAGATTCCATCGGATGTTCGACTTCAACCCACTCATTCACACTCGATGGATTGTACTAGAGTACCTTGGGAGTCATTGACATCAATGGTGATTTCCCTTTCACTTGTTAACGGTTTCATCAATGACCGGTAATCAAGTGGTTTCTACCATGTTCGAATTCAACACATGTAATCACATGGTTAGATTCGTACTTTGGGCGACGAGATTGGAAGACCCTGGATATCATCTCTTTGTCTAGGTTGTGATGGAGTATGTATAATCTGCTACACATAGATCCACTGTGTATGTCTCGTGGCTATGTCGTCTCAATTTGAATTTTCTCGCATAGATCCACAGTGTATTCCTAGTGGCTATGCTATATTTTGATGGCATGGATCCACAGTGTATGATTAGTGGCCATGACCCATGTCTACAATTTTATAATTCTATGATCTGAGTATGGGAATGCCTACCTCATAATTGATATACATGATATTCTGCAGATGCTTGGTTGTTCGCAGGTTTCCGATTAGGTGCGCTCCTGGTTTCCAACACACACATGTATATTACAAAGTCTTTCGGCTAACACTGATTCCAACCTCATACTTTGGGGGGCATTCTGTTACCCATGATTTTGGTCATCATTATGGTGTATTAATGATGGTATACTCAAGCTCTTCATAAGAACTTTTTCCTGAGAAAAATTACTTTCATCTCTTCCCAGAAAACTCACTTTTGAAGAAGGTTCGCAGGCTGCTAGTATACCAAGATGAGAGAATGACCCATTCTCATAGGATACCTTAATCCAGGGTGTGAACTTCTCACACTGTGTTGAATAGCTAGGTGTGAACTCGTCCTAAAGCATGGAAAAAGATGAATTCTCGATGGTTCTAGAAGGGAATCTTCTAGAATAATGGGTTGGCATTTGAATGGTTATCCTTGTACTGGATTCCCTGATATTGTGGGATCATTATTATCCAAGTAACTATCTCATTCTCTCCTATATATTGACGGAATTCTCATGGAAAAGGTTTCTTGGTGAAAGAATTGTGTGAAGGACTTAGCTTGAACAGGAGCTTGGAGACTCTAGCAAGTCTATCAAGAGGTTTTGATCTTCTTCATACAAAGATTGAGCAAGTGTGTGTGTTGGATCCAAGAGCCACTGAAAGGGAGCTTGCAACATCAAGGCAATCATGTTGTAATGTTCTACTTTCAATTAATATGATATAGTGGCATGTCCCTTTCCCATAAAGCTATTCTCACTTTATTGTGTAATTCCTTGATCATACACATAAGTTGACAGTTGAATATATTGTGTTATCTTCACTTTGGTTGGTTTGTGTTGTCTTGGTCTTGACCTCACGAGAGCACCGAAGTGAAGCGAGAGCAACAAAGACCCTAGGAAGCGATATAAAGGTATGTTACTTGTTCCTTCCTACTATCTAATTCAATAGTCAAAACTTAGGGAAAGAGTCATGTCCTGTCATGTTTTGTTCTAGATCCAGGTGGATCTAGGGAGATATGTTAGTGTTCGCACCTATCGATTAGTCAGATAACAACTGCTTCTTGTAGTGCCCTACTTTTCCACACCTCCAACATACCCTTACAAACTTTCTGGGAGATTTAGATCTACCCTTAGACTTAGATCTCCCACTTGAGAAATTAGATCTATTTATTTCCTAGGAATGTCCTCTTGCAAATAATGTGTATGTGCTATGTCCTTCCATATTCTTTTGTTTCATCTCCTCCAACAACAAGGATGAGACTACTTATTCAAACTTCAAAGAAGATATATTACTACCTATGGCCACAACCAAACTATCCCACGAGTCTGGTAAAGAAAACAACAAACTAATACATTTATCTTCATCTGAAATTTTAATCTCAACAGATACTAATTGACTTACCACAGTATTGAAGGTGTTCAAATTCTCTACCACCAAGTCTCCATCTCTCATCCTCAAGTTATATAGCTTCTTTCTCAAGAATAGTTTATTTACCAAGGACTTATACTGATACAACTTCTCCAACTTTTCCCATAAATCCTTGGATGTAGCTTCCTTTGACACATTCAGTAATACAAAATCGAAGAGACACAGTTGGATTGTGCTCTTTTCCTTTCGATCCATCTTTTTCTAGTCATATACAAAATTTCTTGTAGGTGCAGTACCTGGATCTACCGCATTCCACTAATCTGTGTCCACCAAAAGATATTCCACAGCTCAAATCTTTTCCCATTAAACTTCTCGATATCCATCTTCGAATTGCTTGCCATTTCTTTTCACCTGAAAAACAATGCCACAGATCTCCCACTATAACAAGGCTTATCACAGTCTCGAGCCAAACCCTTGACCACAAAGGCGTCCCCCTGAAGCCAATAAATCTCTAATACCAAATGTAGATCCTAACCTTGTACAATATCTGCTGCAAACAGATATTTAGAAAAGATACAATGGTAAATACAAACATTACACAGAGATTTTTCCCCTGGAAACCCAAACCGGGAAAACCAGCATATTCTATATTCATTCATTGTGTTACATTGTTTACAATAAAATATACATATAGGATCCAGCGGCATCCAAAACCCTAATCCAATGACCTGGATTAGTCCAAAACCCTAATTCCTTAACTGAAAATAGAAAACCATCGGCAAAAACTAAGTGCCGAAAAACCACCTAAATACATGACACATTTCTCGAGGTAGGTGTCAAATTTCCCGAGGTAGAAATGGCAGATAAACAACAATATAACTAGAAAAACACCACAATAACATTGAAATGATATCAGAATAACACCAGAAAGAGCACTTTGATTCTGAGAGAAATGTTCGCTTGCCTCTTCAAGGGGGAAACCTCTAGTCGAGAAGAGCTCTATTACAATAATATCCAAGCTAGGGTTCTCATACCCTCGACTCCTATTTATACTAAATATATCTATCAAAAGAACCATCTAGAGGAAGATCCTTCTAGAAGCGAAAGATTCTATTAAGTCTTCTTACATTCAACTTATTCTACCTTATTGCAAGTCCTTACTAATATTGACCTTGATTACATCCAAATATATTGTTCTATCTACTTGAGGGGTTAGGTCCCTAACAATAGATATATTTTTTGTCGCAAGAGCAACGAAAGTTGACCAAGTCAATGTTGACTTTGTCAAACAATGTAATGGTCAATGTTGACTTCGTCAAATAGTGTAACGGTCATCATTGAATCGTCTCTCTTGCGACGATAGCCAAAGTTTGTTGCAAGAGAGATGGGAGTCCACTATCTTTACGGTCGTCGCTCTTGTGACATAGATATAGTTTTGTCATTCTTGCGACGATAGCCAAAGGTTCTATCGGAAGCGCAACAAACGCAGGATGGATTTATAAAAACATTTAAAAATTCAATTCTTTATCATCAATTGTGTGACAAAAGGTTACTTTCATCACAAGTAGTCGTCGCAAATTTTTCAATATGTAGTAGCGAAAAAGAGAGACTTGAACTCAAGACCTCTTACTTAATAAGGAAACTTTTAACCAAGTGGGGTAGCAAAACATATTGTATTGTTTAGCAAGAGGATTATTGTTGTTTTTGTTGTTGTTGTTTTCGGCCTTGGAGAGTGTGCTAAAAAAAAACTCTTTTCACACAAGGAAAAAATTTCTCTTCTCGATGACTTCAAGGGTTAGATCTCAGTTAGCTTACCCAGAAAATGCATATTTTCCTATCTATTTATGATTTTTTGAGATCACACAGGGTACGGGGAAAAGAGTATATGCAGATCTAAAAGAGTAGCAACCCAGAAACAAACAATATAAAACCAAAATAATACTCTGCAAAAAAATTAAAAAGGGTGTATTCAAGCTTTATACCTCCGAATCTAGCTGAAATGGCCATACCTTGGGAAAAAAAACCTTTTTGAGTGAAAAAAAAAATGTTCCTAAATGAAACGAGCACTCTGGATGCAATGGAACAGTCCTCTCAACCTAGAAATGTACAAAAAATGGAAGAAAATGGAGATGAGGAAACTCGACTTCACGCTCTCGATCTACAATAGGAGCGGAACTTCAAACAGGTTTTGATACCATGTTCGACAACACATATATTCCAATAGAGGATGAACACCTTCAGTAACCACTCAAAAATCCAGATCAAAAATCAACACACCAATGTTTTGACGTGGTAAAACACCTATGGGGAAACAGACACGGCCTCATCCAACACGGCCACTTGGAGAAGTTTATTAATGCAAAAGAAAAATATTACAGAGATATTTTACAAGAGAGTTTATCACAATTGATCATTGGAAACCCTCCATGCTCTTTAAATAGATATCATGGACCAATCATGTGTTAATACATGGATCAATGGTCGTTAAGATGGAGTAGAATATGAACTGTCGGATCACTCTATGTCGGGAACATATCGTGACCGTCGGATTTCCTAACTACAAATTCATACTAATTCATACTAAAGAAACACACTTTTACCTAGCGACACATTAGACCAAGTAGATCTTAACTAACTTCTAAGTGACTAAATATCCTAATAGGAAGGTGCAAGACCTTTTCAATAGAAATTGCATAAAGTTCATCTAGCATTGGAATCTATAATACAAAAGGAATTGAAGAAGCTTCTCAATGCTAATATCATATTCAAGGTTTTCCATTCAATGTGGGTAGCTAATTTGGTGCCTATAAGAAATAAATCAATGGAAATTAGACCTTTCGTAGATTTCATAAATATAAACCAGGCGTCTAACAAAGACAACTATCTTGTTGCTCCAATGGAGAAGATCCTACAACTCGTCTCTGGTTCTAAAAACATTTCTCTATTAGATGGGTTTTTCAACTACAGCCAAGTTTTAGTAGTCGAGTTTGACCAATTGAAGATCATTGTCTACACAAAGTGGGGAACTTTTTCCTATAGTAGAATGTTAATCGAAATAATAAATGTAGGGGAAACTTTATAGCATGCCATGGACATAACATTTAAAGCATTGATTGATAAGAGAATTTTGGTCTATATTTTTTATATTACTATCTATTCCAATAAGAGTTCAAACCACCCAACCACCCACATCATCTAAAATCAATTTTCAAGAGATGCATAAAATAGAGTATATCCTTGAATCCAAAGAAGAGAGTCTTCAATATTTTAGAGGGAAAAGTGTTGGGGAAAATTATTTATAGGGAAGGGATTTATGTGGATACATAGAGAAGAAAAGCTATTATATAGATCCCTATACTGAACAACAATAAATCCATACAATATTTCTTTATAAAATAAATTATGTACAGAGATTCGTGGTTGATTTTGCTAAGATAGTAAAACAGCTTCAACAAATGATCAAGAAGGATGTTCAATTCAAATGGATCATTGTTGAAAAAGATGATTGTAAAATCCTAGCATGCTAAACCCATTTGAAATATTGCTTTGACACAATAAAGTTAACAGTAGGCAGCATGCTAATGTATTCATGCAAGTAACAACAATTATAAAAACACATGAATGGATGTTATTTACACATACTTAGTAGCATTGAAATAAACATACACATCAGATTAGACATGATAAAAGATAACATAAACTTATCTCTTTAAAGATAGACCAATTGGCTATGTACAAAGAAAATTTCTCCCATCCATAGGCTTAATGTTCATTTTCTCTCAAAATCAAGCCACCCCCAAGTTGAGGCTATGAGTCCACAAGGAGGTCTATCCCTCTTAGTTTTCTACTCTCCACACATAGCAACCCAAAAGCCTAATTTCTCCACTCCAACAACAATCCCAATCCACCTTCACTCTTTCCCCTCAACCTACAAAACCCAAGGAATGGGATCCCACTTCTCTACCACGCAGTCCCTTGGGCCTTTCCATTTCCCTCCAAGGATTCAAGGCTCCAGTGCACGTAGTTGTCTAGGAATCTCTTAGTTGGGGGCTCCAAGAATTATCAAATATTCCAAGAGTGCTCACAACATCCATTTCAAGGCTCTTTGGGTAGTTTCCTCAACAGGAAACACACTAACAGGAATATAACCCATGTTATAGGCATACAACCTTCTTTTCAACATCAAACACAACCCTCTAATGGATATTCTCCACCACAGCATGGTTGGTGCACTTTCCCATCACCATGCTCCTACCTTGTTGCCCCCAAAATCTAGTTGTAAAAATTGTCCTCTTTTTCCATAGGAATTTCCCTTTCTCCCATGCATGTTGACTCTCACATTTCCCACTATTGATTGTACTCAAGACTATGCTCTCAGTAATAAGGTGAAGTGACTTCCTCACCCAACCTCTTACTTCCATTCAATGATTGAGTGTCTAATAAATCGAAGGAAGGATTAGATGGTAGTGACACATTAACTTAGGAAAAAGACATGGGTTTTCCCCTTGGACTCCCCTTTAGCCCCCTCTCTTGTGGAATCATAGTCCCCCATTGTTACCATCCCTCTCATATCATAGCCAAGGATTATTATTTTTTTTAATAATTTCAATGTACAATTTATATAGTTCAACCCTTGGCCATATGGGTAAAAAAAGGCTCTCTGTCCCGAATCATACCAACTCACCAGCCTAAATCGCATTTGCACAATTACATTAAAATTCATAGGGTTTAAAATTTGGGATGTTACAAATATTTTGATAAAATAAAGGCTACCATATTTTCAACCCCATCATAACACAACCCAAACTTCAATAAGAATTTATCATTGTATACTTTTGCTTCTAACCATTCCCTTGCAACGTTGCTCACCTAGAAAGATGAGAAAGGGAATGAATGGCCAATTTCATTCATGAGCTATGGTCTACAAGGGGTTGAATTGAATTACCCAATGGTTGATAAAATAGAATTTCACTATTTACAAGGAAATCAAACGATTCAATCCCTATATTCTTAAAAAACATGCCAAGGTAATAGTGCCTCACCCAATAATGAGGTCATTGTTCGTACAAAATGAGGTTGGTGAGTGAAGAGGAAACTAGATGACCTCCATCTAGAAATATGATCTCAACTTCAAACCTACCATCATTGTCATAGGCCAAGGCCTATGAAAGCTAGTAGCAAAAGTGTTGGATCCAATTGAGTCATTTGAAGAAAGCTGGTGAAATGAGATACAACTTTACAAAAAGGAAATTCTCTACATTCCTGCTCAGTCTAATTCTTGGTACAATGATCTCAAACGGTATCTGTAGAAAGGGAATTATATAAGTCATTTGAATTCCAAATAGAAGAGGAACTTAAGGCTCATATATTCCCAAAACCATCTCGTAAATGACATCTTATTCTGTAAAAACTATGATGCCACACTCCTTGGGGGCCTTGAGAAGATAAACATTAACAAAGTCCTCATAGAATTACATGATGGACTTGTGGGAGGACATTTTGCTGGTGAAACTACAACCCACAAGATCTTAAGGGATGGATATTATTTCCCAACAATATTCAAGGACTCTCACGCTTACTCCAAGAAATATTAGATATGTCAAAATTGTGTTGGATGAGAGGAGAAATATGTAGTCCTTTTACAACTTGTGGTTGTTGAAGAACCATTTGAGCAATGGGGACTAGATATCATTGATGAAATCAACCCACATTCCTCTAAACAATATTGGTACATTCTGACTGTGACAGGATACTTCACACAATGGACGGAGGTTATCCTCTGATAAAGGTAAATGAAGAGGTTGTAATCCACTTTCTAGAGAAACAATTTATCACCAGGTTCAATATGCCAACTTCCATTGCCTTTGATAATGCTACATATTGTTCTTCTTTTAAATTGACTGATTTGTTTTTGGATAGAGGAATCATTTTATGATATGCAACTAAATATTACCCTAAGGGGAATGGTTTAGTTGAATCCACAAACAAAAACTTGATATGTATCCTTAAGAGAATAGCAGTTGACCATCAAATAAATTTTCACAATGCCTTACCCAATTCACTCTAGGCTGACAAACTAACCTTAAAATCCTCTCTAGGAACATATCCCTACTTCTTAGTTTAAGGGAAAGAATCCATCCTTCCCCCAAATATTTTCTTGCCATCTCTCTAATTATCCTAGACCTCACATGGGAATAATTGTCTAGTCATCCAAAGGAAGGTCGATATTATTGAAGTTTGAAGAAGAAAGAGGGAAGGAAGATAAGAAATATGTTGTCCATCAACAGATCATTAAGAGATGGTCTAAAAATAATTCTATAGGAGATAAAGACTTTTAGGTGGGAGACCTTGTGCTGAAATGGGACAAGCCACATGAAGAGAAAGGAAAACATTCTAAATTTCAACAATCATGGCTTGGTCCTTACTTGGTAATGGAGAAACTTGGCCTAGGCACATACTGAATACAAAATCTTGAAGGATAAGTAGACTTCCTTCCTATCAAATGACCAATTATTGAAATCATATTTTAACTAGTTGTCTTCGGGCCACTAACTTGTACATAGGTAGTATTCCTTAATGGATTTTCAATTTTATCATTTTAATTATATTATTTTTCTTTGAGTTTGTTTAAAGTTTGATCATTGCTTTCTAATTATTACTTTCTTTATTGTTGAGTTATTTTCTTTGCTTAGCTAATTCTTCTTCTAATAATGGCATGTTGCTTTCTTTTTCAGAAATAAACTACTTGTTTCTAATGCTATGCTTGCTTCAATGATATTTCAACAAATATGGTCAGAATCATGGAAATCCACTCCCAATCCAACAGATGGGACATTGGTTTTTATCCCTTGTTCATTACCTCAATTTAGTGCTTGAAATTTAGAATCGGTGGTGGAATATTTCCTCAACAATGGATGGCTATGAGAAACTCACTCTTAGTTCTAGAAATATTGTTGGTTATGTCCAAGGCTCCACTCACACATCTCATAACAATTGACATCTTACCCAGAAGTTGATGAAGTGTCCAAGGTGTTACATGAAAGGAAGGTGCTTATTGTAAATCAAACATATCTAAAATAGTTCTCACTTGGAATGTATCATCTCACGTGCCTTTAAAGGATAACTGAAATTCCCCATCCACCTCTCTCTAATTCTACAAATTCACAAGGATTCCACAAGGAGGTTTGTTCCTCTTAGTTTTCCACTCTCCACACACAGCAACCCAAAAACCTAATTTCTCCACTCCAACAAAAATCCTAATCCACCTTCTCTCTTTCCCCTCAACCTACAAAACCCAAGGAATGGGATCACCCTTCTCTACCACACAGTCCCTTGGGCCTTTCCATTTCCCTCCAAGGCTTCAGAGCTCCAGTGCACGCAGTTGTCTAGGAATCTCTTAGTTGGAGGCTCCAAGAATTATCAATTATTCCAAGAGTGCTCACAACATCATTCTCAAGGCTCTTTGGGTAGTTTCCTCAATAGGAAACGCACTAACAAGAATATAACCCATGTTACAGGCATACAACCTTCTTTTCAACATCAAACACAACCCTCTAATGGATATTCTCCACCAAAGCATGCTTGGCGCACTTTCCTAGCACCATTCTCCTACCTTGTTCCCCCAAAATCTGGTTGTAAAAATTGTCCTCTTTTTCCATACGAATTTCCCTTTCTTCCATGCATGTTGACTCTCACATTTCCCAATGTTGATTGTACTCAGGACTATGCTCTCAATAACAAGGTGAAGTGACTTCCTCACCCAACCTCTTACTTGCATTCAATGATTGAGTGTCTAATAAATCGAAGGAAGGACTAGATGGTAGTAACACATTAACTTAGGAAAAAGACATGGGTTTTCCCCTTGGACTCCCCTTTAACCCCCTCTCTTGTGGAATCATAGTCCCCCATTGTTACCATCCCTCTCATATCATAGCCAAGAATTATTATTTTTATTAATAATTTCAATGTACAATTTATATAGTTCAACCCTTGGCCATATGGGTAAAAAAAGGCTCTCTGTCTCGAATCATACCAGCTCACCAACCTAAATTGCATTTTCACAATTACATTAAAATTCATAGGGATTAAAATTTGGGATGTTACAAATATTTTGATAAAATAAAGGATACCATATTTTCAACCCCATCATAACACAACCCAAACTTCAATAAGAATTCATCATTGTATACTTTTTCTTCTAACCATTCCCTTGCAACATTGCTCACCTTGAAAGATGAGCAAGGGAATGAATAGCCAATTTCATTCATGAGCTCTAGTCTACAAGGGGTTGAATTGAGTTACCCAATGGTTGATAAATAAAATTTCACTATTTACAAGGAAATCAAACAATTCAATCCCTATATTCTTAAAAACCACGCCAAGGTAATAGTGCCTCACCCAATAATGAGGTCATTGTTCGTACAAAATGAGGTTGGCGAGTGAAGAGGAAACTAGATGACCTCCATCCAGGAATATGATCTCAACTTCAAACCTACCACCATTGTCAGAGGCCAAGGCCTATGAAATCTAGTAGAAAAAGTGTTGGATCTAATTGAGTCATTTGAAGAAGGCTGGTAAAGTGAGATATAACTTTACACAAAGGAAATTCTCTACATTCCTGCTTAGTCTAATTCTTGGTGCAATGATCTCAAATGGTATCTGTAGAAAGGCACTTCTCTAAGACATTTGAATTCCAAATAGAAGAGGAACTTAAGGCTCATATCTTCCCAAAACCATCTCATAAATGACATCTTATTCTGTAAAAACTATGATGCCATACTCCTTAGGGGCCTTGAGAAGCTAAACACTAACAAAGTCCTCATAGAATTACATGATGGACTTGTGGGAGGACACTTTGTTGGTGAAACTACAACCCACAAGATCTTAAGGGATGGATATTATTTCCCAACAATATTCAAGGACTCTCACGCTTACTCCAGGAAATGTTAGATATGTCAAAATTGTGTTGGATGAGAGGAGAAATATGTAGTCCTTTTACAACTTGTGGTTGTTGAAGAACCATTTGAGCAATGGGAACTAGATATCATTAGTGAAATCAACACACATTCCTCTAAACAACACTAGTACATTCTGACTATGACAAGATACTTCACACAATGGACCGAGGCTATCCCTCTGATAAAGGTAAATGAAGAGGTTGTAATCCACTTTCTAGAAAGACATTTTATCACCAGGTTCGGTATGCCAACTTCCCTTGTCTTTGATAATGCTACATATTTTTCTTCTTTTAAATTAACTGATTTGTTTTTTGATAGAGGAATCATTTTATGATATGCAACTAAATATTACCCTCGGGGGAATGGTTTAGTTGAATCCACCAAGAGAAACTTGATATGTATCCTTAAGAGAATTGCAATTGATCGTCAGATAAATTTGCACAATGCCTTACCCAATTCACTCTAGGATGACAGACTAACCCCAAAATCCTCTCTAGGAACATATCCCTACTTCTTAGTTTACGAGAAAGTATCCATCCTCCCCCCAAATATTTTCTTGCCATCTCTCCAATTATCCTAGACCTCACATGGGAATAATTGTCCAGTCATCCAAAGGAAGGTCGATATTATTGAAGCTTGAAAAAGAAAGAGGGAAGGAAAATAAGAAATATGTTGTTCATAAAAAAATTGTTAAGAGATGGTCTGACAATAATTCTATAGGAGATAAAGACTTTCAGGTGGGAGACCTTGTATTGAAATGGGACAAGACACATGAAGAGAAAGGAAAAAATTATAAATTCCAACAATCGTGGCTTGGTCCTTACTTGGTAATGGAGAAACTTGGCCTAGGAACATACTGAATACAAAATCTTGAAGGAGAAGTAGACTTCCTTCCTATCAAATGACCAAGTATTGAAATCATATTTTAACTAGTTATCTTCGGGCCACTGAATTGTACATAGGTAGTATTCCTTAATGGATTTTCAATTTTAGCATTTGAATTATAGTCTTTTTCTTTGAGTTTGTTTGAAGTTGGATCATTGCTTTCTAATTATTACTTTCTTTATTGTTGAGTTATTTTGTTTGCTTAGCTAATTCTTCTTCTAATAATGACGTATTGCTTTCTTTTTTAGAAATAAACTACTTGTTTCTAATGCTATGATTGCTTCAATGATCTTTCAACAAATCTGGTCAGAATCATGGAAATCCACTCCCAATCCAACAGACGGGACATTGGTTTTTATCCCTTGTTCATTACCTCAATTTAGTGATTGAAATTTAGAATCGGTGGTGGAATATTTTCCTCAACAATGGATGGCTATGAGCAACTCAGGCTTAGTTCTAGAAAGATTGTTGGTTATGTCCAAGGCTCCACTCACACATCTCATAACAATTGACATCTTACCCAAAATTTGATGAAGTGTCCAAGGTGTTACATGAAAGGAAGGTGCTTATTGTAAATCAAACATATCTAAAATAGTTCTCACTTGGAATGTATCATCCCACGTGCCTTTAAAGGATAACTGAAATCCCTGAAATCTCTGTCAAGGCTATGGATTCTCATTGGTAGTGAATCAAGATGTATGATATTGGGGTTACTCTAGAGAGGATATGGACACCCACTAGTAGCAAAGAAACACTAGAGAAGGTAAATAATAAACCTGAACTTTTCAACATTCCTTGTATGTAATTACCTTGTGATATTGCGCTAGCCTCTGAGGGAGGATTAAGTCAAGGAATGAACTTCACACTTCGGCTTCACAATCATAACTTGTAATCTGCCCAAACTGGAAATGAACACTCATTTAGATGATGTGAAGGACAAGGTGCAATGGGGTTTGTTAAGATGAACCTTAAGTGCTTGATCAAGGTAAAATTTGTTTCTAACAAGAATGAGTAATTGTCTTAAGGCTTATTTGTATATATTCATGGTTTCGCTTAATGTGTCACCAATTATTGAGCTGGAAACAACCCCCCATACTATTCTTTGACTTCAAAATCTAATGGAGTCAAAAGATAGCATGAGTACCCTCCTTAATCTTGGATTTATGGAACTTCATGGCCTTCACTATACACTGTCTTCCTTACTTTGAGATTTCTTGATTATTGAGTTTGTCCTTGTTCTTTCCCTTTGAACTCACTAGGATCCTCAAAGAGTGCTTTAATATGTTCTTCAGCCCTTGGACAAGTTATTTTTCCCTTAGAAATTCTTCCAAAACTTGTGCAAAACTTATTTTCTACATCTCACACAAAATCTCTTACTTGCAATGTAATGCACTCAAACTTCCATTGTCCACAACATAATGCATTTCATGTTCTCAAATGTTTTCTAGTGTGACATGTTGCATCACTCCAGAATTTCCTTTCGTGTGACACATAGGATCTCTAAAAACTTTCCTTAGTTGCAACAAAGGGGAAATTCAAAGTGAAAATTTTCTCTTGGACCAAATTTTCTTTATCTCATCCTTAAAAAGTTTCCTTGTGTTTCTTTGCACTCAAAGTTCTTTTACTTGTGGAACAGTGCATCGTAGAAAATTTATTTTAGTTGCAACACATCACATCACACAAAAGTTCATTTTGGTGCAATGCATCGCAACTCTTGAAAAATCTTTCCCTCATGAAACATCACATCTTTGAAAAGTTTACTTTCGCATGATATTTCACATCATGCCAAAGTTTACTTACGTGTGACATGTTGCACCGCAACAATGCTTTCTACCTCATGATGTTTCGCACAAACGAAAAAATATTTTTCACACTAAGTGAAGTTTTCTTCCTTTGTGTTGTATCACACTAGAAATATCTTTCTATGCAACATGTCACACTTCTCCAAAGTTTCTACTCATGTGACACATTACATTGGCCAAAATTTATCTTGTTTGCGTGGTGTTGCACTTAAAATTCATTTTGGAGTGATATGTTGAATGCACCCAAGTTCTTATATGCACAACAAACACTTTATTGCATTGCATCAAAGCGTTTTTTCGAGGATTCATCGAAACAACCTCGATGTGACAATTTTAATATGTCCCCCTGAATGATTAACTATATTGATATCTAATGTTGATTGAGATGGGTGAAGTATATGACCAAGATAGAAAGGGAAGTGGGCCTCATGACTAGGATGCAACAACTTATTAAAGGGATTACAAACTACAAGGTATAAAAGTATGCATAAGACAAAACTTGGGGACTCTAAAAGTTGTAATTGCCAATGAGAAGTTAGGAAACAATCGCAACAAGAGTCAGTTGTAAACAAAAAAATAGTTGCAATAAAAACAATTTTAACAAAAACAGTTGCAACTCCCAGCAATCAGTTATTACTCAACAACTATATATACCCAAGAGTGCCTAGTTGAAAGGGCTCTATCTTCTTGTAATATTTGGAGAACTATTTCTGTGAATGTTAATGAGAAGAAGCCCTCGGGGCCATTTTGGAGGAGAAGTAATTGGTGATGTGAGATGTGCTTACTATGGACCGTTTTGAGTATTTGTATTGTCATCTTCACTAATGTAAGTTATATTGTTCATGTGACTGACTATTCTTCTATGAGTTTTATAATTTTGTATTATAATTGCTTTTCTAATATTATTGTTCCAAGTTAGTAAATAGAAAGTTATAAATGATTTGTTGTTCTAGAGTAATATGTTCACATGTATCATTCATCATTTATGAGTTTCTTATTTTGCCTAACAACTAGTTGTTTTGGAAGTGCAAGCGAGAGTTTATGATTTACTTTATATTTGCTTAATTAGTTTTCTCCTAGCTGGGATAGGTTAGAGTAGTTTGTTTTATGTACTTAGATTGGCTTCGTATTGCACACTGCATCTTGCATTTTAGTGATCATAATCCAATCATTTCGGTAATGGTTGTCGGACCAGAATCTAGATGGGTTTCCTATCCCAAAAGGTGTGAGGTCTAAATGTTTGTTGAAGGGCACTTTGCTTGAGTCAACAACGTGCCAAATAAAATCCCCAATAGCTAAATAATGCATCATCCAAAGTGGATGTCCCATCAAACTATGTAACACATGCCTCCAAATGTGTGAACAATTTAAGCACTCCAAAAACTGTGAAGTGGCATGGTATGAGAAGTCCTAGTGCATGAAGAATAGTTGCACATTGCCTAGGGTATTATGATTAGAGCCTCGAGAATTGTGAACAACGTTGAGAGTTATGAAAATGCCTTGAAAGTTGTAAAAATGCCAAATGTTATGATGAAGCCAATGCAATGCCCACTTAGCCCCCAAAATGCTAGGGCACTCCACCCAGGCATATATACATCCTCATGTACAACCATCTACTAAGGAGTGGAGACTGAAACATAGGTTAATTGAAAGGGTCATCAACACCCCACACACACTCTTAACCTTTGCAATTAACGTGAATGAATGTTTGTATCTATAACGGATATTCGAGCGTTAGGTGGTGGGATTTGTACAAAATGTGCGATTGGATATTCTCAACCCAAAAGCAAGGGTGTACGCGGAGTTCGCTGTCAAAGAGGTGGTTGACAATGCCAGCTGGTAGACTTGAGACGGCAGGAGAGTGAAAGGATTTTGTTGTCATGCTGACGTGGAAACTGAGGGTATAATAAAGTTTTGTCTTTAATAAAGTAATTATTGGCGGTTCTCCTGTAGAAACTGAAAAGAAAAGAAAAGGAAGTGGGCGGGATGCTTTCTAAACCTGTCACAACGGCTGCAACGATTCTTCCAGCCGGAAAATATTGAACGCGGAACTCGCTTAACGATAACTTTCGTAAACTATCAACTGTCCTGAAAACGTGATGTAGATACTTTGGTAAATAATTTAACATTAAATTTTTTTAATTTGATTAAGGCGTAGTCTAAACTACATACAGCCTTGATATTTGTTTAATTATAAATTAAAAAGTT